>JAOYMO020192103.1:0-32243 GCA_025802455.2 Iodosphaeria phyllophila | reverse complement strand
GAGCCTTCTCAGTACTCCAGAGGATAAGATCCAGGGATCTGGTCGTTCACCGGGGGACTAAACTAGTCAGGGCAAAGTGAATGTATGGAGACACAGCCTGCTTCGCTCTCTATGCTTTTGCCGGCGGGTTTCTCATGAAGCTTACGTAAAACGTTGACATAGTATTGTAGTTTAACGAGCAAATGGACCAAGTTTACTATCGTAGTCTGAGCCCTCATATGCTTAATATCATGAGAGTCAAAAAGTAGGTCGTAAATGATGAATCCTACTCAAATCTAATCAAGTCGCAATAGTTTAACGCTTGTGATTTACACTGCCTGAGAATCTTACAACTACAAGTTAAGAATACTGGCGGATCCTATTTCTTCGGAGATGCAAGTTCAAATCATTTATCACTTTATGTAGATTTGAGCCGCTTGAGTCCTTGTCCACAAATCCGTCACTATATCTAAGACAAAAATGACCTTTTGTGCTCGACCGAAGAGGAACTCTATCCCAGCAACCTCGAAATTCGATAGTTGAGGGATTATAGGTATTGGAGATACTTTTCTGTGATTGCAGATATTTCAACCCGGCTACTTTGGTAAACAACTTCTTCCGTAAAGGATCCAAAGCAGCGATCCTACCACATGAGACTGTCTTTCTATCAGCCTTGTCTTGCAATACTGTATCTACCATGGTCAATGGTTCAGCTCGCGGATAATTTAGTGGGTCAATCTCGGTAGTCCGTTGATCTGTCCTACCAAAGATTGGGTTCGTGGAACGTTTCGCACGTGTATGTAACAACTCATGTTTCCTTTGATCGTGAGAGTTAGACATTGGATTCTCGAGCTCTTGATCAACTCCTGATCAGAATTGTTTGTTTCAGACACCAGGTGGCAAGAATACTAGTTGCATCACTTGGATAGTGATCGTTTTATAATATAAGCAACAGAATATAGTAATGCTGATGTACTTTGTAACCATGTTCTCGCTTACTTGATCGATTCCATGTTATTCGAAGACCCGGCTGCTTACTATATATCCAAGACAGTCTTGATAGCTTGGCAAGATTTAGAGATGGCCGTGTTATGTCTGAATTCTCCCTCCCGAGGAACACCACCATTTCTGTGTTCGCAACCTGGGACCTTCATTCAGGGTCCGAGATGAAACACCGTGACACAATTTATATAGACCATTCAGTGCTTCCGTGTCTTGTCTAAAACGAGTCGATTGTAATGCCATGGCGACTGGAACTCGATAAATAGGCCTCGTTGGGATCCCTATCACCACAGAACATTTTCCTCTCCAGAAACTCCATCGCTCACTTTTTAGTTTCAACTGTATAAACAATAGAGGACGCTCATTAGCAACTTTTTTCATTCTTTTTCACGCGATAGTTTGACTTTGGGTTCCCTGAGATATAGCACGCTGACCGAAATGATGCGTCCGGTTACGAAAATATCTGCCGTCGCCCCCTTATTGCTCTCGATTATCGTGCTAGCTCTAGGCAGAACTGGATATGCAGCACCCACTTCGGAAGCCGCTGATAACTTAGCAATTCGGGATCCAGGGCCGGATCCCATAGTACCACGAGCCGCGACGCCGATCCCGAATCGATACATCGTGACGTTTCGGACCGGATCTGGCCTGGGTGTCGTAAGCCTACTTACGACTGTGATCAGCACGCTGACCACAGCTTCGGGTCTTGGGGGTATTATGTTGCTTCTGGACATGAGCTCTACAGTAGCGAGCCTTCTGGCCAATGTTGTTCCGGGTGTAAGTTTGATCGATCAGATGTTTTAGAGATAAAATTCCTTGAAGCTGCCCCTTTCGGAGCTATCTCTGCTTGGCTTTCTATGCTTCACTTATTAACGAGAACTCTACTTAGGTTCTGTCTGTTGAGCCAGACTCCTTCGTCAACAACAACGCATA
Source organism: Iodosphaeria phyllophila (assembly GCA_025802455.2). Classification (NCBI taxonomy): domain Eukaryota; kingdom Fungi; phylum Ascomycota; class Sordariomycetes; order Amphisphaeriales; family Iodosphaeriaceae; genus Iodosphaeria; species Iodosphaeria phyllophila. Next base: position 30,329 of record JAOYMO020192103.1, on the reverse strand, counting down.
CGTTACGCAGTATGGAGCAACATGGGGCATTTCACGAATATCCAGCAAGGTGAAAGGAAGCACGAAATACGTTTATGACAGCAGTGCAGGGACGGGTACATGTTCGTATGTCATTGACACCGGGGTGCAAATTAATCATATGGTAAGTGGATGAATCCTGGGCGGTCAACACAAGAGATTGAAGATTTGTTAGTTGATTTGTACTAATTGCCTCAGGATTTCGGTGGACGAGCCTATTGGCTCGCAAATTATGCGGGTGACGGGAAAGATACCGGTCGGTTTATCACGAATTTTTGATCTAATCCCATTGCTCGAGGTAGTAGTTGATAGAATTTTTCCATAGATCTCAACGGCCATGGTACCCACGTGGCGGGCACAATTGGGTATGTTTTCAAATCTGAGCGAACCACGATGTTTACAGAATTGACAACGTTATTTTAACAGGTCAAAGACATGGGGGGTTGCTAAGAATACCTCCATCTATGCTGTCAAAGTCCTTGACGCCAATGGTGGTGGCACGGTGTAAGTTTGAAAGACCATCACCCCCTTTCCAACTCTGATCTGTTTCCTCATCCTGGTCACCCCAACCTTTGGACTTTTCTACTCACTTCTCCGTGATTTCCAACGCTGCGATATAGGTCCGGGGTTATCCAAGGCCTCAATGCGGCAGTCTCCGATTGCAAGACCCGTACTAAGATCCCGAACGGATCCTGCCGCAATGGCTGTGCTGCCAACCTGTCGCTCGGCGCAGGCCAGTCTCCCTCCCTCAATGCGGCGGCGGCAGCGGCGGTGAGCGCTGGCGTCTTTGTCGCCGTGGCAGCTGGCAACAGCGGCGCGGACGCCGGGGGGTATTCGCCTGCCTCAGAGCCAAGTGTATGCACCGTTGGTGCAACAGATATCAACAACGCGTGGGCATCCTATTCAAACTATGGGCCTTACGTCGATATTGCGGCGCCAGGATCAGCAATTACCAGCACTTGGATTTCTAACACCAACTTAAATGCTACGGTGAGTCGAGGACAACATGGAACTACGTTTCTTGCTACTTGCAATCCTGCGCCTTGTGACTTCCTAACTTCGTCCGAGCTTCACATTCAGTTGATATGTACTGACTGCCAAACACCAAATACCAGAATACCCTATATGGAACGTCGATGGCTAGTCCCCACGTCACAGGCCTCGGTATGTACCTCAACACTACCTCTGGAGGCATGTCTCCAGCGGCCTTGTGCGAGCGCATACAGCAGCTGGCGAACAAGCATATCTTGTCCAGCGTCCCTCAGAATACGCTCAACTACCTTGCATTCAACGGCGCGCCGAGCTGAAGCTTTTCTGAGTTTGTGAACCATCAGAATATGGCATCGAATTTTTTTACGAGAAGTCGGTCATAAGCGAGACACTGTATAGAATTAGACCTCTTGTGCATTGGGTAGATAGGTGTGCGAGCGGCGAGAATGTACGATTCATTCAATTCAGCACTAACATCGATAGTGTTTGCGAACCACTGACTTAATGACTGTCACTAGCTGCTCTGTTTCAACGAAAAAGCGACGCTAATCCTCATGGGCCTTATTCTGGGCCACTAGCTGGCGTGACCTCTCCCAGCCCTCATCGTGTCAATGGTTAGTGACTGTGCCGGTGGTCCAAGATTTCGTTGCTTCCCAGGGGAAGTAGTTCCCGATCTGAAGCCCCGTCATGTCCCATTTGAATCCACCCGGCTTTTTCTGTGTCAGGTTGAACATGTGGCGACATCGTGTTGATTTCGATCTCGGACACCCCACTTTCTGTGTCGCTGTATCGTTTCCCAACTCGATATTGGGGAATAGAATGCCTTTGAGCTGTATCATGCTCTTCCCCTTCTTTTCTAAAGTTAAGCATATTGTCCTTATTGTCCTTGTTGGTGACACTGGTGCGCCCGCCAATATTGGCGACGGCTTTAGGGCTCTGTTTTGTGATCTCGGCTGGATCGCCAAAGCCGAAGAATTCGTAAACGATCCAACGACAGCGCGGAGCTGAGGAGGATATGATGATTATGCCTATTTCGAGTATGCTGAACAGCTCGAACCAACCGTGGTTAACTTTAAAATTGCCACCGAATCCCGCTTGCGTTAGTCCTAGGTAAATATGGTGTGCGCTGCATGAATTCATGGCTTATCAGATGTACGAGGGAAAGGCGGAACCAACTGTTTCTATCATGCTCATTCTTATTGCTACGTTTGTATATGAATCGTAGAAAGTCGAATATGGATGCCCTGTGCAGATTGTAAGTCAGCTTGGAGACCTGTTCAATGACAACGGTAACACAGCAGCTATATTAACTGAGGAATACATGATCGACCCAAATCAAGTGGAGATACCACTCACGATGAAGCAAAAGCCAAAAGAACCAGAACTTGTAATTTTGCACGTCTCTGCAGCTGGGTATCGTTTAAGATGAAGGCTGGTATAACCGCAAGGGCGAAATCTGTTAAGATAGTAATCCACGTTGTGGTGTTGATTATGCCCCACAGAACGCTGCTAGGAAAGCAGTCCTCCTTTTTATTGTGCAAGTAATTGTCACCCCAAAATGTGGACATAGGACGGCAGTAGATGGATAAGCCCACTACTGATATGAGCAAGCCAAGCCAAGTGACTACGAGTAGCGCGCGTACAGCGAGGAGGTGAGAACGTCGGATGGCCAACCGAGCCACTGTTACGCAAATCGATGTTTTCACTGCAGCGAGAACAACGGCGTACGCGAGGAGAAATATCATGTAGATTTGGTTGCATTTTGATGAATTCCAATCGCTCAAAGATTTCGCTGGCTGCCCGAGGCCGATGAAGCCTCCGTATATTGATAGTGCGCAAAGCCCAATATATGATACCTGTTGATCAAAGAGTGAGCAAGGGTTGCAGTTCAGCCATTATGCAACATCATAACTTGGTATTTTGCCTTCGATTTCATGTCACCTATTTGTGCTCTCTCGAAGGCGCACTGAAGATTGTACCGAATGTTTCATACGCACAGTTCCTATGAAAATGAATGCATCGTCGAACCAAAGTTTACATTGTTTAATGCCGTAATATAATCTTCCCGCGGTTAGAACCGTTGATAAGGATGTTAAAATTATGGCCACGATAATGATCGCCAGTGGAAGGCCAGTCGGCCTGATGATTCGGCGTTCGTCGTCAGGAGAATCCACCGCTAGGTCCATTGTAATAGCGAATGTGCTCTACGCTGGGATACTCTTTCGGGCCGCCTCCTGACTGTTGGGGATAGTCAGTGGGATAGTCCGGAGACGACAAGTCAGATCTTCGAATGATAAGCGGGGCGTGAGTTATATCGTCTGAAGGGAAGGAGGAGGATGGTTTATGCATCCGCATCATAAGAGAAGCATGGCCTACAATGCCTACATACCTCCGGAAGTAGTACCTAGCTATGAATACCGTATCAACCACGAGTCCGATATGGTAGCTGGCAAGGGCGGGAAGCTTCTGGCCTGAGGAAGGCGAAGTCTTCAGTCTTGTCCGTTGCTTTTTCTTCCAATAAGGATACTATGGTCTGTGGTCGGATCCATGTCACCACTTTCTATTTTCTAATCCAACTTGACGGAAAATCGAAGGCTAGGGACTTTTGTGGATGGCTACGTCCAACTCGCTCGCGCTTATGTGGGGGTTGAATGTCAGCGGCTGTTGGTAGCAGATCCCCTCATTGAGATGTAAGCTCTGTTAGAGCCAATGTCGAAGCATGGTTTGTGGCAAAGTTTACCAATATTTCCGGAATATTGTTGTAATGTGCCTCCGGTAAGCATATGGTTCGTCTAGGGTTCTTGCAGAACTTCACCACATACATGCATCCGCACAACGAGGGGTATCAATTTCTGGCTGTTTTCATATGAAATTCTATAGTACAGAATTTTATCATTGGTCAGCTGGTTAACACTCTTGTCATCCTACTTCCAGCACGCATGCGAAACGGACTTCTAGTCCAGGAGCATGTCGCCATCACCTGACGGAGCAGAACAGAATTTTTGGGACAACAATGATGCGGGATGTACGGGTCTGGTGGCTATGCCGGTCAGAGGAACAAAAAGGAAATGAGAGCCAGGTTCTGGTCTCACGGACGCTGCTGGGAGGATACCTAGTTATCGACAGGCGAGTTTCCGCACGTACAACAGTGAGGTGTAAACACACGGCTGTGCCAACCATGCGAAGACTACCTAATATCCCTCATTATCAATCTTGATTCCTTTGCCAGCTGGGTAGTAGCGTAGCCATTTCTGTGGTGCTCGACCGGGCCGTGGAAACCTGGGCAGAACCTGGTGTATGGGGGTTGGAAATAAATCTGCAATGGAAATAATCATTGTGATGGGACTTGGAGCGAATAATTCCTTGTTTCTATTGGAACTTGAGTATCTTGTGCTCCCTTCCTTGACTATGCCATCACTTGTGACTACTACCGGTAAGAACACAGACCGGAGCGGAGTCTTGAGGCCTAAAATTTTACCCCGTTGGCCGTAATTCTGTCCATAGAAAAACGTCCTTTGGATCGTGATGGGGATAGTGTCTGTCGGTACACTACTTCGTAGTTGAAAATCGAAAGTGGCATGACCGTTCCACTACCGTACCGGGTATTGAAGCTCAACTTTTGCTTGAACCTAATCCTAATCTGACATAGATAAAATCACCGTAGTTATGAGTAGATGTAACACATCAGCCGTCTACCCTGTGAGGCAGCGGATGGTGCAAAATCCGAGATCCTCGTAACAGATCGATCAGTTTGTAGAGTGAACGATCTCGTTGAAAAATATGGAATGCGTTTTCCGATTGCCCATTTGCTAACAGTAGACTAGTGTGGACAGGGGGGATATTATGAATGGACTGAGATTAGGCGGCATCGGCAGCCTGACCGAACGATGTCGGCGCGGGCCGGGGGTGGGTCCGGATGCAGCTTGGCACAGTAACGAACCCCTTGCATAAAATTAGGATGCGATGGGATTTGCAAACCTGCAATGTTCCATAGGTATCAGTACTGTGGTGGGAGGGCAAAATATTACACCCGCATACAGTACTCCATGCGGGTCCATGCGGGTCCATGCGGGTTCATGCGGGTCCGACAGCCCCGCACTACACAATAGTATTTTTTTTCTTTGAGCCTACGAGCCTACTAGTCTACGAGGCAGGCAAGCATCACGGCATCACAGTAGTTGAAGGCTTTGATAATTACTCCATTGAGTAGCTAGAATATATTCCTATTTTCTTTCTCCCTCATCGCCTGTGTATGCCACTTGCCTGCCTCGTACATGGTAGGCTTGTAGGCTCCAAGGCTCGTAGGCAAAAAGAAATACAGACTTGTTTTTCCGTGCGGAGTTGCCGGACCCCCACAAGCCCCCACAGGACACCGTATGCGGGTGTAATATTTTGCCCTCCCACCACAGTAAGTAGGCATTGTCAACCTCAGATTCACGAGAAGGCGCATCCAACACGGCAGTCACGAGCAATTGCCTGCCCCGAACTATCGGCAGGATCAAGTGTCGGCAGAGCTTGGCAGGATTGAACAGCTTGTGATCACGTGCTGAGAGCAATGTCACTATTGTAGTCAATCCTCAGGGGCAGGGGCACAGGGCGAAACCAGACTGGATCTTTTTAGTCAATTGTACGATTCTGGGTAAAGTACAAGCCCACCTCCCGGGCCACCTAAGTAACTTCCTATGGTGCGGTCATGCTAGAACCTGGGTAAAGATTGCCCAATTTCTAGCCAACATGCCATCACCCCCAGTATTATGCAGTAAATTATGAGGCCGACAATCGATTATTTAATGAATTAGAAATAAATTGCCGGCCTCCTTTCTTTTCTATCTGTCGTCTGTGTCAAGTTATGTCGGCTCAAAGTTGGGGCACTTTGTATGGGAAGCCCTCCCAAATGCAACCGGAAATACATGATGCACAGATTACTTAGACCCCAGCTGTATGACATAAGCAGCCCAGATAGGCATGGCTACGGTCCCTACATCGTCACACATCTGGCTGTTACATACCACTCTTCCAGATTTACACCTGTACAGTTTGTAGCGCTGGATAGATATCACGGATCTGGCTAGGTTAACTGTAGATCTGCCTTTTAGCTATTGATGCATTCAATTTTCGGCTTAGAAAACCCATATTTGATAAGGTAAATGCATGTTCTGCAAAGAGCATTCGGACCAGGGCGCGTCAGCTCTCTTTACGTGGTGCCTGCAGCACGGCAGTGCAATTTATACACCTTCTCCTGATATCCTTTAGAGCCAAATTTGAACCCTTCTCAATATGTGTCCATGGTCCTCAGAGTCCCCTGATAGAATTTCCAAATGGTTGAGATTTTTTACCAATTGCAAGACCATCCAGTGCAGAGTTGCAAACACATACAGAATTCACTCTCAGTCGCAATCATTACTCCAGGCCAGTGCATTGCACCCAGACGCGAAAAACTGCACCTACATACCGCACTCTCATTGGCTGAAGGTAGATCTACCGTATCTTAGTCATCGCCAGATCAAATGCAACCGCACCCAGGTTCTAGCATGACCGCACCATAGGCCATGTGGCTCCGGTGGCCTGGCCCCCAAATATAGGCCTCAGGCAGCTACCTTCGCCACACGCTCGCAAGGATGCGAGCGAGCCTTTTATTGCAGATCCGGCCGAATTGGCCTTCATCTGCTTCTACCAATCAAACACACTTTCTGGCTGATGATCATTTGCATAAACGTGCCCTAACGTTATCTGGGCTTTTGTGCGGAGTGACCTAGCCGGAGAGTGCCTTTACTAGCTGTCATGAAGGCACAGCCAGGCAATCCCAACAACCATGTACGTTACTTATTGTGGACAGTGGCCCGGGAGGTGGGCTTGTACGTTAGGGGTCAGAAACAAGCGTCGTTAAATCCATGGTAATAATGGTAAGGCTTTAATGTACGAGGTGCAGGTGCAGAAGGGATACGAAGAGATGCTCTGTAGTGTTATCCAGTCTACTCAATGCTACTCGTTGTTTGCCGCCCGAAAAGCTACATCAGAAGGGGTGCATTCGTCCAAGATCTTACCGGTATTCTTTCTCTAGTTGAGGCCGGATAGGTCACTGTATGTCGGTGAGGACCTGCACGGCTTCAAACTTTTCTCGTCCGCTTGTCTACTACTATGGATGGTCGGAGATTAAAATAACCTGGTCAGATATTGGCGCTAGCAAGGGAAGGAGCGGTAGGGTGAGGGTACGACGGTACTTGCACGCGCACCAATCGAATTCTCTATTAAAAAAATAGAAGAAAAAAAAAAAATAAAAGCCAGAGTGGCAGACCGAAGCCGGAGCGACAGGCAAAAACCTGGAGCAATTTGTATCAACACTATCTAGCAACTACAATTGAACACATCAATTACTGTGTCACGACAGACAAATTTATTCCCTACTTTCATTGCTTGCAATCAGTAACTCCAAAAGCAATTTGGTGGCAATGCCAAGGACGGTACGGCTGCTTCGGCCGGTTCTGCTCTCCCGCTTGAATTTCTCTTACTCGAATTTCAATTGGCTAGAAAATCCCCCACATGGCTTGCCGCCCGACGGCAAGGCCCCCTGTCGCGACTTCATGCAGGCTTTTTACTTATGTCTGAACGTAGTAAGCGCTGTACCGGTAGGACTGTCGGTGACAACCTGTCACTATGCGAGCCGCACGATGACACTCGACAACAGCCCATCATTTGTCCCACGTGACCTGGAAATATTTTCCGACCCGAAATCCCGACTCCTACCTTCGTCGGTGCCTCCGTTTTCCGAAGATAGCCTGTGCCCGGGTCTCCCGGAGACCTGGGATAGGTGGCTTGTCACCGGGAAAGGTCGCACTGGGAACCATTCCATGAGGACTGTAAGTCCCATTCTAGTCATGAAGGGCCAAATAGTAACATACGCATTGTAAACTGAAACAATGAGGATTATCCGGCTATCCTGGTCAATGAAAGTTGCTGCGATAAATACCACATGTTGAGGAGTTCTGGCACCCACACGAAAGTATGTAATCAGAGCGTTTGGGAGGATCCACCCGCATCCACATGCCCGCTCGTGGGCCCGAAATGGTGGAGCCGTAGATAGATAGATAGATCTCATGGCCGGCCGGAGGCCGGCTAGGCGATTCCTGTTCGTTCGTATCACCAACTTATGCATTCTGTTCCCTCATCGACGCGCTCATGAAGAGCGACACTAGAATTTGGTAGCATTTTGACTACAGACTTTCGGAAGAGCGGAGGGAAGTAACCTTGACAAAGAGAGTACCACAGTTGCTATGAAGACGAGCAAAACCTAAGCAAGCGATCTTCAAGTATCAGACGACTAGGAGCATATGCCATTTTACGTTGCGATAATCGCATATTGTTCCCTAGGTTAGATCGTGTCGGTACTGACATTAGACCTCGGCAATGGTTGGCTACTCTGGAATATTTCGAAAGGCAGGCACTCAACTCGGCCGTTAACCTGACGTCTCTAGCTAATGTGAAACGGCAGCTGCCTGGCGCTGGTTATATCATCTCCATCTCCCTCCGGATCGCCACCACCAATCACAATGACCTGTTCCTGCCTCCCCTTATTCACATTAGTGCCAACTATAGGAGCAATAACACCGCGAGTGCATCGCTACAGTAGAGAACTACCCTAGGAAGGTAATCGAAAACCGATCGTGGGTCGTGGAACCAAGACAAACCACACTCTGGATATGTAGGTAGTTTGTAGTGTGTTTACACACAGAAAGAACAAAATGAAAACGGAGTCACATCGACACTACCATCCATCAATTCACCGCGGCATGCTTCCGCTGGGAGTCTCTTGGGCTGGCCTGTTCTACGACCACCGCCGTGACCATGTTCATGTGGATGTTCATATCCTCAGGAATGCCACCTCCATGAAGCGAATCCGGCCCCCTCTTGTGCTGCCACCGTCTTAGGATACCCGGACGGTTGCTCCATCCCTGCTGTCCGCCTGCGTGCCACCACCACCATCCTCTCTTGTTGCGCTGGGCTGTGGCTTCGTCATCTTTGGCATGAAGGCCTTCGATATATATCACTGATGTGGTATTCGATATTAGCGATCTTTTCTTGGCCATGGTAACCTTGTCGAATTCAGGAAGTCAGCATCTTGGAACGCGATATCTCTTACTTACCATTGCCGAAACCCCATGAAGCCAGCGAGAATTCGAAGTCCTCAAGTCCTGCATCTTCGATGTCCTTCGGTGCGCTGAAAAGGATTGTCGTTACCCATAAAATCGTGTTGCACAACCCATTACATGCCATCATGGCGCCGGCCATGCAATAGAAAACATTATTGTTGACTTCAATGCCAGCGGTCGCAACGACTCGGATCAGCGCCAAAGGCGAGCTGCAGACCACATAAACGACAGGAACAACGAAGAACGCCGGATGGTGGCCTGTGAGGCTTGATGTAACTCGACTTGAGTCGGTCGTGGTTGTGCTCAGCGAGCTTTTGGGAAGTTCGCGAGGCGAGCGTTTCTGTCTCCATAGCGTGTAAAGGAGAAACGTATACAGAAAGACTGTCAGAATAATAGAGGCCGTGATCCACAGATAGTGAGTCCAGAAGCGATATGAATCATAGTCTTGACTGATCCAGCACTACTCAATGTTAGAAGCGTCGCAAATCCCATCCGCAATTGCGAAGCGGTGAAGTTGGGCTAACTTACCCAGGTACTATCAGTAATTTGTTAGTTACCATACTAATGCAATGATAAGAACATGCAAAGCTACTTACTCAGCTAATCCATACCAACCACCACGTTTAAGGCCGTTTCGAGTCGTAGCAATACCGATGCTGCTGACAAATATGACGAAGGCCCATGCTGTCCCGATACAAACCTGCGTGACCCATCGCGGCGGTTTGTAATAAAAGGCAACAATCATAATTGTATGGACTGATATAATAGAAAGGAATATGCTGGATGCGAGGTCGCCGTTGGAGAGAAACCATCCTATTCTCCCCATTAGCATACATCATTCGCGTAGAACCAAATAGAGCGGCATATTTTCTCGCGAAGCCAAAGGAAACTGTCGAAGCATCAAAAGAGATCACATTACCTTGTGCCCAACATGAGCTATCTTCCGGACTGATGGAGTTCCTGGCAACCCAATGTGCATTCAATGAAAACCCCAAAGACCCCGCCATATCGGCCAGCAACACATTGTAGATGAGGATAGGGAAAGGACTTCGGTTGACTGCATCGGCGCGTTCCTGTTTGAACTTCTCTTCGTCCCGCTGGTCTGGGAACATCCCAATATCCCTAGCGGAAGTGGGTGTCTGAGGGTACGATCGTATTCCAGAAGATTGTTCGCGAGGATGCTTCGAGGGTTTCCATCTGAGGAGTTGAAAAGTGACACACGAGAAAAGGGTGGTTGTGGCGACGAAGGAGATGAGACCGATGGTTGCAACCGTCATTAAGCCATGGCGATGCGAGTCTGAAAGGGGCAATGGAGTCTGCTGCTTCTCGCTCGATGCCGAGCTTTCTTGGCTGGCTAAAATAGCCATCTTGCTGCTGTTGCCTCCTTTACCAGGAAAACAGTCAGTTATCTGGCCGGATGGTAAAGAAATGGAAAGGGCCGGTCAGCCTGGCTTGGAAGGCATGCAGCAGTGCTTCCTTCACACTGCAGTCTTTCGGATTAAGGCTGCAACTTTCGTAATGAATAAACACCACAGAGACAGTTCTTCTATCTGATGGCAATAAGAGCTTCCAGCAACTGTCTTTGAAAGTGACCGAGCGAAGCTCGACTTCGTTCTAGGCTTTCGGAGGATCTGATGGTGCTTTGCTGATAAGAGCCTCGCTTGAACCTGTTATAGCTTTCTATGTTAAGGTTATTAATACTACGCAGAGCTTCCTGAAATTGGTTGATAGCTTGGTGTTGTCATCGATGCAGACCTTTACCTTCGACGACATAGGCTAGGTACAGCAATGGATGTTGCTCTCGCTCGTACCTGAGTATCTACGAAGTTTCGGTGTCGGTAGATACCTCTGTCCGCATTTGTTTGTTAGACTCGACGTGTTCGGGTTGATTTGTGTATCAATTCAAGGATTTAAAGATAGTATCTGGGTTCCGCTCCCAGATACTATTTGTCGACTTGATATGTACTAGCAGTATAGGGTGGAGCTGCCTGGGATACCTATGAGCACTGTGGTCACTGTGAGTGGCCACAAGCTCCAACAATGCAAGCGGGAAAATTCCCGTTTTGCCTTTGACTAATTCCAGTTCATTCATCCGATTTTTAGCTATCTGGTTGTGACAATAGGCAACAGCAACTCCAGCACCCCGATTCTAGCAACAACCTAACCCATTGACTTAGACTACGAGGCAGCTGGAACTTGTCACTCATTCTGCAGGATCCTGCGATTGATTTTTTATTTTTCTTGCCCGCCATCGCTCTCCCCAAAGCTTAGAGCTTCCCATAGAACTTCTCTTTGGAATTCCCGTGAGACTCACGTTGGTGGAGACGATCTTTTGTGGTTAAGGAGCGGATCTGATCCTCAAAAAGCTCGCATCCGCGGGTGGTAGGTAGACTTGGCAGCATTTCAGCCAATCTTCTGGTATGGTTTTATTGTATCAACCCATGAAATAGAGAAATCGCTAAGATGCACTGTGGAAGAGTTTTAATTAACGTGTAAGGTGTTGTATAGTTTCCCCATCCCCGAGTTTGGGGAAGATGTCCCCTAGAGACTAGAAATGACCCCCTGTTGAAAACGAATGTTCCCGATCTACATGTTGCACCGGGACTACAAGTAGTGAACATGTTCTTGCATATGGTGGAATGGATGAAAGATGTATCAATGAGAAGAACCAAAAGAATGCCCTTATGACACCGTTCACGGTGGACTATGGACCCAATAGCCGCTAATGGTATGTTACGTGATTGGAAGAGCACGTGTTTTCCTACTCTAATTACTATTGCTACAGCTTTGGTAAATAGATTGGCACAAGAACCCGAATAGTCGATCAAGTCAAGATCAAAATACTCCTAGAAGTTGGTATCTGTTGACGAAACTTTACCCAACCACAGGACTGTGGGGATTTTCAACGCGGATGCGGGCTAGCTAACCGGCTGGCCCTGAATCTGAAGCACGTTTATCGGACCGGCCCGGTAACGAGGAGTGGGGCTTCTGAAGCCCGGCCTCTGTTTCCCTGTTTAGTGGATTTTGTCCAGGCTCGGAAAAGCTATCACGTCTGCGGGTCTGGTTGTGCTGGTACCGTACCACACATAGGTGCCGTGCGTGTGGTTAGCCTGCATGGTGCCACGGCAGGAAGTCATCTAGAGAGTAGAAATGCTCACAAATATGAAATCAGGCACCCTGCCAACAAAGGGTATTCGTTGGTAGGCGGGAGACGAGTTTCCGGGCTTTAAAGTGCTGGCCCATTTAGAGCATAATCGCGCTGAGAGCACCGGAGCCCGCGAATCTGACTCTTTATTCCCACGCGATCACAAATCATCGAGTCCAAAATGGGGCATGTGGTGGTGTTAGGGCAGCCGCCCCCTTATCCATCAATATCCATGAAACATGAAATTTGCTGACTCCTTTGACTAGCGCCGGAGTGATCGGCCTCAGTGTTGCGTTGCGCCTCCAAGCCAACGGCCACCTTGTTACAATCGTCGCGTCAGATTTCCTTAGTCCTTCCGAGACCATCGACTCCAAATTGCAAATCGACTTCACGTCGCCATGGGGAGGTGCACATAATCGATGGATACTGCCTGCGGACGCGACAGAGGAAAGGGAGCACGCTTTTGTGGTCACGACGTTCGCCTGCATGAGAGACCTACAGGCGAGCAACCCCGAAGCTGGCATCACTTTCATGAAGGGCGTCGAGTACCTGGAAGCACCATCAGAAACCTATCTTGCGCTCACCCCGGAGAAGGCAAAGAAAATGGGGATGGAAGATTTTCGGCTATTGCAAACTTACGAACTACCGCGAGACGTCACCTGGGGTTGTGAGTACACGACGTGGTGCATTAACCCCATGGTGTACTGCTCGTTTCTGCTACGAAGATTCAAGATCCAGCAGGGTCATTTGCGAAAGCAAAAAGTTCGCAATCTTGCGGAGCTTTTCCATACTGACGAGACTGGTGGCGTCGACTTTGCTGTGAACTGCTCCGGTCATGGGCTGGGCGATGATAAAATGTTCATTATGCGAGGTAAGTCCGTGTTGTACCCCCTCTTCGTGAATAAAAGCAGCCATTCATCCTATTCATGTCTATATGTGTAGGCCAGACATGCCTCGTAACCAACCCATGTCCGGTGACGATAAGTCGTCAATATCGCGACGGATCTTGGGCGGTAATAATCCCAAGAAACTTTGATGGGGGCACAATACTAGGAGGCACCAGGGAGCCCAATAATTGGGAATCAAGTCCAAGAGAAGAAACAAGACAAAAAATTCTCCACAATTGCGCAGAGACATATCCCAAAATATTGTCTAAAGACATGGGTTTTGGTATCCTTGGTGACATTGTAGGCAGACGCCCTGCACGATTCGGCGGAATGCGGCTCGAGGCAGAAACGCTGGCAAAGGGGAAACGCGTGATTCACGCATATGGACTGAGCGGAAGGGGCTATGAGCTGAGTTGGGGAGTTGCTGAGGAGGTTGCAACTTTGCTGTCGAAAAGTATCAAGTAACATTCGTTGACCAAGTGGTCAGAAACTTGATGACGGAGTTGTAAATGAACGAGGTTTATTGGAAAGGACAACAGTCGTCGTGTATTGTTCATATTTAGAGTTCTAGTGTTCGCTGTGAGTTTGTAAGTTCCGTGGGCCCTTGCTAAAACCGATCGGACGGATGCTTCTCTAAAGTAAGTAGGGGAAATTTAACAAGGCAAGGGCGATTATATCGACGTGCCGGGGCGTGACTTCCTTCGACAAAAGAACTCAACAAAAGACATGCAATAATATCCCATCTTGATATTCTCAGAGCCAGACTTATTTTCCGTATTGTCTCAAGCTCATTAAACCCCACAAGCTTCTTCCTCTCAAGGCTTTGTCTCCATATGAGAACTGCAACCATCTTTTTGCCAACCACTCTCTATTTAATCTTTGTCCGGCTCGATTTCCATCTGTTCAGTGTCACGAACCTCGTCCGCATTGCTTCCAGGCTTGAAAGTGATTCAGTCTGTGCCTAGTCGAAGTGCCCTAGATCGAACCATGAAGCTCTTCTTCGCACCTCTCATAATCCTTGCTCTGGGGCTTGGCGTTCTAGCCACCGAGTACCTTGAGTATTGCGATCTCCTCGACTACGTCAACGTTCCGAGCCAGGGATTTGAAATCCAAGCCAATTGTGGCACTTCATCCGGCACTTGTCTTAAGTTCAACGTCGGACCTTGTTTCTCGAATGCATGGGGCACGCTGACTCAAGCCTCGACGGGGTGAGTTGGGTGGTGTCGAATTTTGAAGATTAGGATTTTGGATCCGCTGGTATCATTGCTGACTAGAGATTATTCATAAAAAAGTGCCGGTAACTTCAACGACACTTGCAGCAATTGCAATGTCGGCCTCATCAGAAGCGACACAGAAAACTACGGCATGTTGACCTGTGATTGCAAAACCAACCCCATCAATAGTACCGCAATCCGTGCCAGAATCCAGTCGGGTAAGCAAGTCTACAACCAGTTAAGCAATTCCACGGCTACGATTTTTAGAGTTGATAGACCCGTATCTACTGAAGAGATTGGGCAATACTAATTTCCACATGTGCGAAGCTGACGTGATTCAATATGACTCCACCCTGGGCTTGCTCTGCGGCTACGGCACAGATGGAGTTGCTCGCTCAATGCCATGCGGGCTTTGGACCCTTGGGTCAGCAGCACGCCAAGCGAAGGCTTCAGGTACCGGTACACTTCCACCGGGTGCTTTTTCCACAGGACGAGTGCCAGTGCCGATGCCAGTTGTGCCGATGAACCATGGACGCGAGATTCGCCGTTATATGCCCCGGATGGAAGCTTGGAGATTCCGCTGGGCAGCTTGATTTTTGTCCGGATTTGATTCTGAGGAAATCCTCACACCTACAGGCAATTAACGCATCGTGAAGGAGCTACCTTGTGCCAACTGCAGAGTTTAGCTATTGAACGGAACCGTCATTGATATGAATGGGTCATCACAGATTCGGATCTGAACCAAAGCGCCCGTTTCAGTCGATTCATGGCAATAAGGGACAGCTGGAAATTTTGGCCGGCAGAATTATCCATTCGAGGTATCTCATCTCCTACTGTATAATCTCCCTGTACTCAAAAGTATTCATCCGTGGGTTAGAAGACTTATGTGGCCAGGAACACTGATATGTAACAAGAACAGGAAACGTCGTTTAGCAAGTGAAGATGAGGTGGTGCTGACAGTGACACCCTCTGACGAGTGATCGAGGAGGACTGGCTCTTGTATTTTCGGAGAGGAACGGACGTGACCTAATCTCTGTCTGTTGTAACATCAATTTATGCTCCGTTACGCGCATTATCGCAGAAATCCCCCTGGACTTTTGAAGGGCGGATACCAGTCAAGTCTGCAAGGTAGTTCTGTAACTTCAAAACAAACAATTAATCCATCCGCGTACCTCGAAACTGAATTTTACATGCGTATGTGTGGTGAGCGGAGCATTGTGCATGTTTCACGTCAAGCCCAGCAGGGCTGAAGCTGGTAGAGGAGGACATTTACTATAACTAGACCATTTTCTTCATATTTCCAAGATTGACAGCTACAGTCATTGAGCAGCAGGGAGTGTTATCTCGAGGGCTAATGCAACTCTCACCCATCGACGAAGAGCAAGGCTTGCGAAATTTGTAAGATCTTGACTACTGATATTACCCTATCTCTTACCTGCCTACAAGATGATCTTCCACACAAAACTGGACCAAAACCTCGACATAATTCCCCCATCCCGCTTCCAATGTCATCTCCCGCCATGCAGCCTCGATATCGACCCGAAGCACGTGATCATGCTGCTTGCAAAGAGACACCGTGTGCAACGGGATGACCTGCCCTTGCATGGTGACGATGAAGTCGTCCTCGACTGTCATCTGCGGGAGCCTGGAAATGTAAAGACCTGGCGGTATTGGTTAGTCTTTTACCTGTTTGGTTCGTGTTCCTGAACAAGGAAAGAAAAAGGGGGCTTACCAAGAACACCCAGCGCCTTCAACCTCGCCGTTAGTTGAACCCGCCTCCTATGGCCCGTCGGCGCGAACTCGCTCCGCAAAACCGCCGCCGCTCCCGTCATCTTACCCACCAACCCCAAATTAGCGGCGTAGATAACCCCCCGCGTCGCAGTTTCGAAGCACGTCACAGGGTATGCGGCCAGGATATCGTAGTCACTGACATCAAGAGAGACCAACAAAAGCGCTGTGGCAGACATCTTGGGATTGAGAACAGGAGAAACGGCGCCGGTCCTGTGCGAGCGCACGACGTACATTCCCGTTTCTAGTACACCAGGGAAGCGATCTAAGGAGACTAGCTCAGAAAGAAGGCGACTAGAAACATTGAATGCACCCAGCATCGCCGTGCCTGTGCCCGCGCTCCCATGATAGCACCCAATTTTGAGGATCACGCCGTCGTCGTATCCAACGTACTGATCTATACAGCGGCCCAGCACGCTTGGACGGAAAATGACTGTCTCGCCCCTTGGAGTGAGCCCAGTCAGCTGGTCGATGAGTCCCAAGTCATGCTGCCCGGGAACATCCGTGATGTAAACCGGGCCACCACTGAGGCAGCGCGCGGCGGCGTGGAAACCAGAGTATTCGTGTTGAGATTGGAACATGTCCCAATCCGGGAGGATATTGAGATGGTGCATGAGCAAGGCGTTGTGGGCGTTTGCCCATACATGCCAGGGGTGAGACTCGGGGATATTTGGGAAGAAATCATCAGAGGTACGGGCCACGATGGTGGGCTGGTTTTGTAACAGCTGAGAGTAGAAAACGATGTGGGGCGTCTGCGACATACAGGAAATGACATTGGTGCCGAAATGGTGGAGAGATGAGATGGACCAAGCATCCAAGTATTCGTTTATCAGTTCTCGACGCGGTTTTGCATAAACCAAGGTGTCAGTCATGAACTGTGCATCGGTTTTGACTCCGTCTACGCCGCAGTAGGCAAGGAAGCTGTAGAAATCCTCGTAGAACCTAGCGATATCTTCCTTGGCTACTACAGCTATGGGGCCTGCTAGGGGCATATTACCTCTCGTAGAATTCCCTCGCTCGACTACAGTAGTCTTGTAGGCTTGTGATAGCTTGCTGTTGGGGGTGATTCCTCCCCAGTAACCCAGGAGTGCATGCCAAACTGCGACATGCTGGATACTTGGATGCTTTGATCTGATGCGGCTGACCGTTTCCTTGAGGCCTAGGGGGAATTTCCTCGGCTCTGCTTCAAAACTGCTCCAGCCCCGTTGGAACTGGTTGGAAATCGTATAATCGATATCCTGCCAGTTGTCATCAATGATCAAGTTGGTGATATTGATGTTCGCCTCTGCGAGTGCGCCAACTGCCTTGACGATGTCTTCGTCTGTTAAGCGTTGTCCCAGTCCGTTCCATGTGCCTGATGGTATCAGTACTTGATAGAATTCATTGCGGGTCATCCTTATGTAAGGTTAAACCTTTCCCATCACAAACCATCAGTAGCATAACAGTAGAAATCCGAACTCACAATAACCAAGACCATCAACCCAACTCTGCCTCCACTCCGTCCTAGCGTCATTTCCCGTTCCCGTCAGTTCCTTTTTCAGCCCACCACTCCAGCCCTCTTTCTGCTTCCATATCTGATCTCTCGCGTGATAAATAGTAGCCGCAAGAGCGCTCTCGAAATTATCACCGATAGCAGCGAGGAATAGCCCCGTAGCTTCGCTTTCCCCATCATTTCTGGACTATTGAAGCAGCGCGTTTAGCAAGCCCTACCCATCACCTATGATCCCGGGTTGTATAAGAATCACACCTCTTACATGCAAAACCACATGCCCCGACTCTGAACTCCGCAGCACCACCATCACCTGCTCCACGCCGCTCACCGCCAGAACTACCATATGCTTACCCCTCGGGCTCAGAAAAGCAGCCAAAATGGCATCACCCTCAATCCGGAGCGAGGATGCTCCATGTCGGGGCGCCAGCCACGGCGTCGATGCTCGAACCAGCGCGAACCATCTAACACATCAGGCATGAGGAGTTTAGGCTAGCAGAAGCCAAACATAATCCAAGTTGAACACTCACCTTGAAAAGCCACCCCAGGGAACCCCCAACCTGGCATCAGCGCACGCTGAGAGCTCTCCGCTTGCAGGACCAACTGAGGTTTCAATGGACCAGAGCTCGGTTCTTGGAGATTGGCTGACTAGACGTTTGATTGCGAGTTCTGAGTTGAGGTCCCCTATGACGTCGGTAAGTTTTGTCAAATTGAGAGAAGTTGCAGTTGGAGGGGTCAGGATGATAGAAGCGTCGTTTGAGTCCTGCGAATCGCGCACCCAGGTCCAGGGGCAGTGGGGTTGTGGGCGGAATTTGATGGTGAAGTTTATTTTGTTTTTGATGGTAAGAGAGGTGGAAAAATATTTCTCTTCTCGATCTGGCTTTTGATATTGTAGAGAAGTCGGGGCTAACGAGGCGTTATGGACTGGCCGAAGGATGGTTTCTTGCCATCCCTGGCCTTGGTCGGAGTCCGTGACATGATTGCTCCAAAGAGCCACCTCCCAGCTGCTGACACTACCGGTAGTGCTCGACACATGTTTCTTGTCAATTTCAAGACGAACGAGAAATTTAAGAATTTCGGTTTTCACACATGTTACTTGACCTAGGGGTGGGTCACTTGAGATGATGGTGCTCATTTCGGTATGACTAGTTTCGTGATAACAGTCTACTGGGTATGCACCGGTTTGGTTCTAGCTTAGATGCCGTTTCTAAGCGGTTCAATACAATTTGAGGCGAGAGGCCAGGTTGCAAGCCTCGAGCTCGACTAAAATCAGTCGATTCAAGATAACATACAGCGTGTATGATGTTTTAGGCCACTGTCTGTAGACTCGGAGGGCTAGACATCCCCGTACTGGTGTTATCTCCGAAGGCTCTGGGGTGATCCCACGAATTGTGTCTTTTGGTCAGTGACTGACCGTCAGCCAGATATGTCTATGTTACCCCCTCGCGACTTCAGATAATTGATTAGAGCACAAACTACCGTGACTGACTGTCTGAATGACTTCTGCACGATGATAACAGAGCTACGTGGACATATTGCGAGGATTTGCGATTTCGTAGGCAGATCCGGGATTGGCTAATAACACCCGGAAATTGTACCTTGTTACACAATACACCTTTCAAATAACTAATCGGCGTATTCTGCCTGTGGATATGGATCCAACTGCGGGGATAAGCGTGCCTGACGCTTACTAAGCCCACCGTAGATAGAGGCATGCTTTGGTGTGCCCACCGAAGCATGCTGTATCATATAGACAATCATCAACGAGTCATTGCAATAAGAATTTGCGATCTATTCGTTACGTCTACACAGACACAGCCCATCCAGCACTGCCCTAGCTAAAAGGTGCTTGAATCTCATAAGTAAATAATGTACTGTGGTGGGAGGGCAAAATATTACACCCGCATACGGTGTCCTGTGGGGGCTTGTGGGAGTCCGGCAGCCCCGCAAAGGGAAAACAGATCTTTTTTTCTTTTTGCCTACGAGCCTTCGAGCCTACAAGCCTACTATATCCGAGGCAGGCAAGCGACATACACAGGCAATGAGTGAGAGAGAGAATAGGAATAGCTTCTAGCTACATAATGGAGTAATTATCAAAGCCTTAAGCTACTGTAATGCCGTGATGCTTGCCTGCCTCGTAGATTAGTAGGCTCGTAGGCTCAAAGAAAGAGATTTTTTGTAGTGCGGGGTCGTCAGATCCGCACGGACCCCATGGAGTACTGTATGCGTGTGGCTTTCGCTTCTGCTACCACAGTACTCGGGACCTGGGATAGGCTGACTTCGGGTGGGAACGGTCACACTGGGAGCGATTCCACCAATAAAGACTTTGCTATCGTATTAGGCCCATGATGAATCTATCCCCTTGACTGCCACGGAACTGCAGTCCGTACAGTACACGGCGAGAATTCCAGTCCACTGATGCAACCAATGAGGTCCACTGATGGGACGTGGACAATTCCATGGGGCCAACTACGGTCTCACTATCGGTCTGCTTGTCAAGACAAAGTCAATCCTTATTATTTGTCGCACGAGTGACTCCTTCAAGGAGCCTTGACGGCAACCATCGAATACAGAACTGCGCGGCATCATAACACGAGCGCATTTGGGTATCATTCAATAGCAATTTAGCTGATGTGTAATTGCCTGCAATCATAGCTCCCATGTTTCCCTTGGACATCAGATTATTCAATTGTAAAGTGATGAGCTTGATGAGTTCTCTGCGACAAACAGACCGATAATGGGGCCGTAGCTCTTTTTTCGATCCAACTTACTGCAACGTGTACTGTACATTAGTTTTGGTGGGCTGCAGTTCCGTGGCAGTCAAGGGGATAATAAAGGAGCTCGGCTTTCTGGCCCGTGCGAAGCGAGATAAAGGTTTCCAATCGTCACGCCCCACTTCTGGTAGCGGGCAGTGGAAGAGTGTGACCAACCAATCAGTGTGTGACCTGTCCCTGGCAGATGAAACCAAAATGTGAGGGCAGTACGGTCCCAGCATCTTTGGGCAGTCCAACCACTTCTGACCACTTTTCTTGACTTTGCACTTGGATAACTTGCATTCCTGAACAAAACCAAAAGATCCACATAGACAGGCTTCTAGATAGCTCCCTGGGCTGTCGATGCATCCAATTTTTATTCATTTAAATCGTTTTTTGAGGGAAGAGTTTCCAACATCGCCAACCGTATAGCATGCCAGTGGGCAGGAAAAGTTTACAGTACCTTGGCATGCTCAAGGGTTTGTAGGCAAACACGGATTAGGGTGTGGTGATACTTGCCTCTAGTGTTTTGAGAGACTAGAGGTATGGTCCGGTCATGCTAGAACCTGGGTAAAGATTGCCCCAATTTCTAGCCAATATGCCACCACTCACAATGTGATGCAGTAAACTATGAGGCCAGCAATCGATTATTTAATGAATTAGAAAGCATTTGCCGGCCTTCTTATTTTTCTATCTGTGGTCTGTGTCAAGTTATGTCGGCTCAAAGTTGGGGCACTTTGTATGGGAAGCCCTCCCAAATGCAACCAGAAATACATAGTGCACAGACTACTCATACCCCAGCAGTACGACATAAGCAACCCAGATAGGCATAGCTACGGTCTCTGCATCGTCACACATATGGCTATTGTATACCACTCTTCCAGATTTACACCTGTACAGCTTGTAGCGCTGGATAGATATCATGAATCTGGCTGTGAGTATTGTAGATCTTCCTTTTAGCTATTGATAAAGTCTCTTTTTGGTCTAGAAGACCCAGATTTGATGGAGTAAATGCGTGTTCCGCAAAGGGCATTCGGACCAGGGCACGTCGGCTCTCTCTACACGGTGCCTGCAGCACGGCAGTGCGATTGATACACCTTCTCCTGATATCCATTAGAGCCAAATTTGATTCCTTCTTGATATGTGTCCGTGGTCCTCAGATTCCTCTGATAGAATTTCCAAATTGTTGAGGTATTTACCAATTGCAAGGCCATCCGGCGTGTAGTTGCAAACGTATATGGAATCCACTCTCAGTCGCAATGATTACTCCAGGCCTTGAGTTTTCATTATTTTGTCCCAGTGCATTGCACTCAGACGCGAAAGACTGTACCTATGTACCGCACTCTCATTGGCTGATGTTATATCCACCGTAGCTTAGTCATCGCCAGATCGAATGCAGCCGCACCCAGGTTCCAGCATGACCGCACCATACTGTGCAGGGCTAGACTGTGTGCCTTTATGATAGCTACTGTGGTTGATGGCGTAATCTTTTTATCCCTGTTTTGTACGTCCAGGGGTCCCGCGCCCCTGCACCACAAAGTAAAATTTCCCTTCCTACGCAATTATCGCCAACACCCTCACTGTCGTAGTAATGCTATAACAACAACTGAAAAGGCTATATTTTATACTCACAAGCAAATCGCAACCAGTCAACTTGCTTTAGTAACTACTATACGAAAATTAGGGCGTTGGCAATAATTGCGTAGGAAGAAAAATTTTACTATGTGGTGCAGGGGCGTGGGGATCCCTGTACGTACAAAACAGGGATAAAAAATTACGCCATCAACCACAGCAGTACAGGCACTCTCCGGCTGGGTCACTCCGCACAAAAGCCCAGATAACGTTAGGGCACGTCTATACAAATGA
This sequence comes from Iodosphaeria phyllophila, assembly GCA_025802455.2. Taxonomy (NCBI): domain Eukaryota; kingdom Fungi; phylum Ascomycota; class Sordariomycetes; order Amphisphaeriales; family Iodosphaeriaceae; genus Iodosphaeria; species Iodosphaeria phyllophila. Next base: position 8,032 of record JAOYMO020192103.1, on the reverse strand, counting down.
TCATCAGCCAGAAAGTGTGTTAAATTGGTAGAAGCAGATGAAAGCCAATTCGGCCGAATCTGCAATAAAAGGCTCGCTCGCATCCTTGCGAGCGTGTGGCGAAGGTGGCTGCCTGAGGCCTATATTTGGGGGCTAGGCCACCGGAGCCACAACTGCCAGACGTACAGGCTCCACTGGCTGGCAAACAGACTTCCAAGCTGCAGCCAGCCAGGCGGAAAAAAAAGGCCACCACCAAAATACAGTGGTGATCTTCTTTCCTCGCCCAGCGGACAGAGCAAAAGCAGGCCGGGGAGAGAAAGAGGCAACAAAGACACCAGACACAAGTCTTGACCCAGGGCACCTGGTACCAGGCGGCTCTATCTAACAGCCTAGCTAATGCCAACAATCTCCTAATCCCCCCCCCGGGCCATCGGCATGGGCAAATGCTAGTCACTTTCTATTTTAGCCGGTGAAATGATCATGTCACATACCGGTTTCGGCGACGAGATTGATAATTCCACGCTGATATGAGGCCCGAGCAGGACCTGCAAGTAAGAAACGCTTGCTTTGATTAGTACCTCCTCGTCATAACATGCATGTCTTCCTTAATATCTCGCCTAGGCTTAGACAATTAAAGACCGCTGTGTGCCTTTGATCGTATGGGGAGAATACCGTCAAGGTACACGAGAAGTCGTAGCGCTAGCTAGCCCATCAATCATGACTTCTACGCAGGCCAGGGCCCTTTTCATCGTTCTTTTCTCTCCCCAAAGATAGCTTGAAGAGAAAAGAACACTTCGCGTTTCACTTATACAGACCACGCATGACTTGTTCATATGAGACACGCTACTAAAAAGAAAACAATTCTTCTCATAACGATTCAAGTAGGGTAACTTGATCAAGGCTTTGGCTGACGGCCTAACCCGTAAAAGGGAAGATACAAGCATCTTTGACATATCCAGATTTTCAACGTGCATGAAATATAGCTATCCTGTTGGATAGGTTCTGTCTATCGGATAGACGTAATAGACGTAAAGGCACGAACGGAACGAATTGCAATTGCGATAACTAGTTGATAATGTTGTGATGATCTGATGATGAAGAGGCACGCTTCGGTGTGCCCCCCAAAGCGTGCATCTTCTAGCTAACTACCGTACGGATACCTCATTAGCCAGACCTGTATCGACATAACTTATCCAATATATGATTTCGCCTTTCTCCGGTTCTCCTGCTTTTGACACAAATTCCACAGTTTTACGCCGGTACTCGGAACGGGAGAGCAGCTTATGCCAGAAAGGTCACATCATCCCTCTTTGACTCTACCTATCCGGCGTATTTGGTAGCATCGGACGCTTACGCAATCCCGACGGCCGCAGAGGGACGTCTTGGGCGTGTCGAGGTTATAATGACACGGGATCAGGATGCTCGAGCCAGCGCCGCTCGGGGGAGCGCAAGACTCGGCTCGAGCCTTCCTCGCCGCAAGACATGACAGAAACCGGGAAGGGGTGGGAACTTGTATCTAGGCAAATGGAAAAGCCTAGCCTAGCACGCCAAGATACCCCCTGGAAAGATCATAAATGGTGTTGTTGAATACTCATTATCATCATGTCTCCATTGTTGTGACACTTGCTAAATGATTCTTGTGGAAACGCGAAGCGTTCCCTCTCTAAAAGTAAGCCTGAAGGAGAGAAAAATTTGATTTCACATTCTGTACGCAAGTACCGGTTGCAAATGCGAAGTGATACAAGAGGATGATGAAGCTAATCCAGCCAAATGACTCTAGTTTTCCTGCTCCCCTTTTATCCTCCAACAATTGTGGATTCCTCCAGGCACCATTCGACGCATCACCAAATCCACTAATTGACGCTGAAAAGGGCGCTAACCTCCGTAAAAACCGTGACCGATCGACCAGCTAGCGCCACATAGGTTGAGATACCCCACCGGCGTTCTTCCCCTATAATCAAAGGCACGTAGCGGCCTATGATAGTCTGAGCGTGGGCGAACTGTCAGGAAAGAAACGAACGTGACAAGGACGCACGAGTCGACGCAAGTATTTCTTACCCACAGGCGATCTATCCTTGGTTTTCCGCGGCTAGGGTCTCAATTTCCTCAAGAACTTCGTTAAAATGTGCAATTCTCTCTTTATAGTGCTCCTTGAACTCTGCCTGAACTGTGCTTTTTAAGTGAGGCTCTAAGGTGAGACTTGAAAAAAGTCTGTCGATTTCCTTCGAACTTGAAATGTGGGCGAGGGATGTCTTAGCCCTCCGAATGTCCTGCGGGCTACGGTTATTGCTTCCTATGAAATCGATCAAGCGACCTTCACTTGTCGAGAGACTTTTGCTGTGATTTTTGATGTCAGCTTCCAAGGAATCTGCTATAGGACTACGGCGAACAAGACCAATGTTCGATGACACTGTAAGGCTGAACTCAGATGCAGGGTGTGTATCGAAGGATCCGCTACTAGGGTACGGTATTCCCATGGCCAAGGAGCTGAAAATGAGTATGAGCGGGCCTGATTTCATCTTGAGGGCTTTGATGGTGGTATAAAAGCTAGATGGGAAGAGGACAGGATAGAATGACAAGGTGTTTAGTGCCGCATAAGTTTCAGAAAAGGCGGAAATGTTATATAGACGTGACAATCTGAACGACGACCCAAGTTTGAGTCCACCTGTAGCAAAAGTTGTTGGGATGCGGTAGTGAACACCAGATAGAATTGTCCGTACTTCTAAGAAAAACCACTAACTAATGGGCGGAGGAGAGAGCCCTTATGTATGCAAAATTTATGTGTAAAATCATCCAGACCCGAACTCCAAGATCCGCCTTATTCCCAGTCACATGTGAGGCAGAATTTTCCACACCTTCCCAATGCAAAGTGCCCCCAGGTCGGGTTTTTCCCATACCTCCCTGATCCGGAGTCGCTCAAATGGGCGACAATACTTAGTCACATCGCCGCCGGCCCCACCACGCGCACGGCCGCGATCACTGGCAAGTGGGTCTACAAGTCTAGCCAAGATGGGTAGTGCCCATACTACCGGTATGAGAGTCTACCCGACAGCGATACTGGTCATGCTAGAACCTAGGTAAAAGCTGCCCCAATTTCTAGCTGACATACCGCTACCTACAATGCGATGCAGTAGATAATGAGGGCGTCAATCAATTATTTAATGAATTAGAAAGCATTTTCCGGCCCCTTTTCTCTTCTATCTGTAGTCTGTGTCAAGTTATGTTGGCTCAAAGTTGGGACACTCTGTGTGGGAAGCCCTCCCAAATGCAACCGGAAATGCATGGTGCACAGACCACTTGGACTGAGTGAAATTTGCAAAACGGTGATGCAGGTTGCAACGCAAATAAAACCGCAACATTGCATATAAAAGTATGATGCAATTGAAAGCTATTTGGCTTACGCATCTGCGCATCTCATTTGCATCATACTTTTATATGCAATGTTGCAGTTTTATTTGCGTTGCAACCTGTATCACCGTTTTGCAAATCTCACTCAGTCCAACACATGTGGTCACCACACCAATTACCCCTTTATACTTGGTTGCTCACAACACCCTTCTGGACTACACTTCACATCCGCCCTTGTGACACTCGGAATTCGATTTCTGCTGATCTAGATAAGCAATTGCCGTCCTATTTTCTCAATTGCAGTATGTTGGGGTGGACTCTGTAGTGTTGGAAAAAAGGGTCTAAAATGGACATGTTCTAGCATAATCGCACCGTAGTACGACTAACTCATCAATAAACAAAAAGTCGGTGGTGAATAAAAAAGACTGCAGATAAATGTCGTGTGGGTTGGTACGGTCGGCCGTAGCGAAGTAACTAAGTATTGTCGTCCATTTAATCAACTCCGACCTTGCTGGAGAGCGTCTTTTACGCTACACAGGATCTAAAAGGCACAACATCCAGTCATCCCTGTGAGTGCACGACCTACCTCTTCGTCATGTACCATGCCCCACGCGGCACAGGGCATCTGTCCTCTTGGAGTTTACTGTGTACACAGTACTGTATTCGCCAATTCACTAGCTTCTAAATCGAGATCAGCTCGTGTCCTCTTGCCCCGTACTTCATCTGACGGTCGCGACCGCCACAGGGCTCTTGGGGCATCTGGGCCCCCGAACCCCGGGCATTCGGAGTGCCGGGATTCCCGACGTCCAGCAGACCGATGGCATGTTGTTGGTAATGGGAAGTTGCTCGTAATTACTATTAGTGTGGTGCATCCAACAAGGCCTTGGGAAAGAAGTCGATTACATGGATTAGGAAAGAGCACAGTGGGCCCAGGTAGTGGGTCCAGATAGATGCTATCGGTGGCTATTTAGGAGGGAAGAAGCTTTAGCAAATTTAGATGTAACTATCTTTCCTTCCTTTCTGTACACAGCATTCTTTTGGATCCTAGAGATCCACGTTTATGGAAGCCGCTACGCTTCAGTAAGCGGCACAAGTCATGTAAAGAGGCACAGCGTGATTCAGATTGTATGAAGTATCTGTCACAAGGGCGGAGGATATCGGGGCTTGCTTGTCAAAATGGACGAAGAGAGTAATTCCAAAAACTTTAGATGTGACCGAGTTGTAGAAGTGTGGCCAGAAGAGTGCACATAGGTGCTGGATTAAAAGTCGGTGAAGGGGGCAATGCAGAATATTGATATGGAAAGTAGATGTGATTAAAGACTCAACACTGCATGGAATAAGGATGCAATTATACCGTTGGATGCGCAATCCAAAGTAGTTTTAGATGCACTAATCAGATTGTCAATTGAAATTGTGATGCTGTCGCAATTGCGGAAACCATAAGGGGCAATTCTGAGTGCATAAAAAATGTCGTTCGACAATTTCGGTGCAGTGCCATAGATTCAGAAAACAACATCAGAAAAATGTTGTTCAACAAAAATATCAATACTCAAAAACAGTAGCAGAATAATGTCGTTCGACAATTTCAGCAGCATGCTGTAAACATAGAGTATTGAGAGTAGTGTCAGAAAAGACAAGAACAGGTGTAATAGTCTTCGGTGGCGTCAAGGTTCTTGAACCTCTCATCACAGACTGAGAGTCTCAAGTCCTGTTTATGTACGTGCAATTCCTCCTATGCCTGAGGCTTCTTCGGCCACTGTTTCTTTGTAGATTCCTATAAACTCGATCACTCGTCCGATACCAATCCTCCAACTACATTGCAAACAGACATACTCCTCCCATCTATAACAGAACATGACCGGTTGTCAACACACCGATTTCCGTCCATCTCCAATAGCTTTCCGACCGGTGTGTGTTGCCCAAGGTCTAGACCTCATTGACTGCAGGCTAGGGAGGCTATCAGGACGAGAACCTGAAGCAGGCGTCATGTGAATATCGCTGGTAGGTTGGTATTGCATCATCGGAATGCGCTTGTGAGTTGGAGTTGTACCGTTAGCCGAGATAGGGGCAGCTATATGCGACTGGCTAGAGCTTTGGTCGCGACAGCTGTCGATCCACGCCGTGCAACCGTATGTCGTAACCAACACAACACGGTGTATCATCAGTAACAGCTCCTGATAACCTGTAACACGGGTTATCCATGTGACAGTATCAGGCGTAGTATTAAGTTAAGTGTGATTCGGTAGGTAGATTTGTAGAGTTGGAATCAATCATCATTCCAGAAACAACGACTTATTAGGCATTTGCAGAAGCTTCACAGAAAGCTTCCAACTGCCCCAGGTCAAGTGTCGATTGGAGTGTACACGAAAGCACAAAAATTACAATTTTCTAGTTTACTACCACTGCTTTCTAACCGAAAAACATTGGTATACCATCATCATCTTTATCACCATGTCTGGTGGACGACGAAGTCAACCCCTTGGCAAGGCCACCGAGCCATCCAACCCTTCTAACGACCCTGAAAAACGCCCCGGAGAAGGCTCCGAACCGGGTACCAAAGACGACTCTGCATGGGATGATAAAAGCGAAGTACCTACGTTCGGACCCTGAATCGACGCTTTGGAGATAGGCCTTGCCGACCTGGCCGGCCTGAAAGGCAAAGTTAAAAGTTTGGGCACAGATGTGGCGAAAATCTTGGCCATGCTTCAGTCACAAGAAAGTGACGTCGGAGGATCGTCGTCTGGACAGACCAAAGGCCCGGACCCGACTTCTGACCCATCGTCAAGCAAAGGCCCGGCGCCTAAGCCGGACTCAACATCTGGTAGCCCAGAGCCGAAGCCATCGTCAGGCACAGATCCGGCACCTAGCCCAGCCCAGGGCTCTACATCCAACTACTAAGGCCCAACCTACGACCAAGCCCAAGGCTTTGCCGCAGGCAAAAGCCAAGGCCTCATGGACCTGGACCAGTATAGCTGGTATTGCTACCGGATGGAAAGGTGTTAGGATGAAGTTTTAAACCGCGTCGGTCGCGTCGAATCCAGGTACACCGCGCCCTAGTCAGCCAAATACAACAATTACGCACATATAGCAGACACTCACTTACCAAGCGGCCGCCTCAATGGAAGCCGCATTCGCGATGACCAGCAGCGTAGGCCATTGGACGAGCGCAAGCCCCGTGTGCTCAAACACTGGCCCAAAGTCATCCTCATAGACGAGTGTCACAAGGGCAGTCTCCGACTGTGCTTGCCTGTTGTTACGAGGTGGCCTAGGTATGGGTATACGATGACTACCATTGCATATATCTGTTGTGGACCACGGTGGACGTGGTCCATGCGCGTAGCACATGTAAAGTAGATAGGCAGACCTGCGGGCTAGAGAGAGGTCTTCCTCTCGCCACCAGATATTATCACGACAATACAGATTTGCGCATTCATCTCAGCTCCACGTTCTTAGACCCTAACCTTGACCTCCAAGAGAAGAAGAGAAAAGGCTCGACGCCTGACGGCGCTGTCCCGGCTATGCAACGTTTAAATACCTCATAGAATATCTGGTACAGCGTCTATTACACGTCATGTCCCTTTACATTACTTGTGCCGCTTACTGGAGCGTAGTAGCTTACATAAGCATGAATCTTCAGGATCCACAGGGCTACTCCTATTCTGCGAGCGCCGAATAAAAGTGCGAAAGGATTATTCAAGAGCGAGGAGAATGCTCTGACATAGAGGCACGATTCACCGGATAGCCGCTTTTAGGCCTGATGGGGACCGTGAAACGCTCCCTTCAAGACATCACATTGGAATGAAGGTCACGTGCGCTACATGAACGCGCCACAGTCACGGATGCGGGGCATTCTAGGAAGCCATGAGATGTACCGGAGAGTCATTTTCCGTCTTATCAGTGCGTAGCTTTTTCTTATCGAAAGCACCTGTACTTTATCCTCCCCAAAGTGGAGATGTGCCTTGCGGATTAGGCCCTCAAAATTCCAAGCAATTCTGGTAACGTGCATTTGCGAGCAGCAGCATTGAGTGGCTAGTGGCTTTTGAAGACATCGTCATTTATCCCTAGCAGAAGCCACGCCAAACCCTTGCAAAAAAAGCGACGAACGACCAAAATCGTCCGCGCCCTCCCGCCAACAGCGCATCGAGCAGAAGTCTCAATCCGTCCCTCATCTCGACCTCCCTTCTGCCTCTACAGGACCACCACAGCCATCACCATGGCGTCCCGGAGACTGGCGCTGAATCTCGCGCAGGGGATCCGCAACCGAGGGTCACTGAAATCAGAATTATGGCGGCCTTTGCAGCGCGGGTTCGCGACCCCGGTGTCGTCTCCGGCGCTGCCGAAGACGCAGACGACGACGCTCAAGAACGGCCTCACGGTGGCAACGGAGTACTCGCCGTTTGCGCAGACGTCGACGGTTGGGGTATGGATCGACGCGGGCTCGAGGTCAGAGACGAACGAGACTAATGGCACGGCGCATTTCTTGGAGCATTTGGCCTTCAAGGTATCAATTCGAGTTGATGTAGTCTGCGATGGTTGATGTGCTAACATGGGGACTCTGTAAATCAACCAGGGCACGGCCAAGAGGACACAACAACAGCTGGAAATAGAGATTGAAAACATGGGAGCTCATTTGAATGCCTATACATCGGTGCGTAGGTCGGATGTGGAATCGATTTCAATGAAACCTTCATTGCTTACTCACATG
>JAOYMO020191163.1:0-32311 GCA_025802455.2 Iodosphaeria phyllophila | reverse complement strand
CAATCGTCCCATTCCCAGTCAACGACAAGCCTACCTCAGGAGCTGCCTCCGTATCACTAAACATGATCAGTTCTTAGGATCTGAATTACTAGACGTTCGACCCTTGGATCTGACAGCAGTATTTAAAGACTCTGTTCCCGAAGATGAGACTTATTAACGTGATCACGCTCGAAATGAAGGAGTTCGTCCCCAAAGACATTCCACACTACGCCATACTGGGTTATACTTGGGGTGACGAAGGTGTGACATTCAACGGCATGCAAAATCCATCTGATACCATGATGGCCAAGGCAGACTATCAGAAAATCCAGGCCTTTATAGTCCTCGCACTCGAAGAGACTCCATGGCGCTGGATCTGGGTAGACACATGCTGCATTGATAGACAGTCCTCGGCGGAACTGTCAGAGGCCATCAACGCCATGTACAGATTTTACAATCAAACTCACTGCTGTTACGTTTACCCAGAAGACGCGACCGGAGAGACGAACGGGACGCTTTTGGATGACCGTGACGAAGAATTTCGCTGGATCACTCGCGGCTGGACCCTCTAGGAATTCATCGCTCCTTACAGCATGCATTTTCATTTCAAGAGCTGGCGCATATTGTCATTCACCAAGGAAGAGAATGCAGCCCAGTCGTCGACGACTCCAGGCATCGATATGCAATGTCTCGTGACTTCCAATCCAGCCTTAGCTTCTGTAGCCCAGAGAATTTACTGGGTTTCGAAAAGATTTACCACTCGCCCTGAAGATACGGCTTACTGTCTCCTAGGTATTTTCGACTGTAACATGCCTATGTTATATGGTGAGGGTGGAGAACGTGCATTTCTCCGGCTGCAAAAAGAATTCATGGAAAAGGTTTGAAGACCAGTCGCTCTTCGCCTGGATGCTTCCCGAACCCCGATACACGTCCTATATGGGACTTCTGGCCTCGGGCCCCAGGTGTTTTTCGAATATCGGTATGATACTCGTATCAAGCCACGAGACTTGAAGCGCAACCGCCAATGATGTCCTGCCGGCACTTTGGTTGATCGGCCCTGCTCAAATACTAACAAGGGCATCTCGCTCAGTTTCGATCTCATCGTCGGGGATAGCGTAAACGACAGTGGGGTATTCATTACCTTTCTGAACTGTCAAATCGAATGCCGCGTAATCGGGCTCTTTTTCAAGTTTCTTGAGTAATATCATACGCGGATCGACGCACACGTTTGGTATACCTGCGAGCCAGAATGTTACTTCATAACAGAACACGCAGCGGAAAAGCCCCAGTATATGGTGCCCTCGAGTACCTGGGAGTATTTTGTCTTTTCCCAAGATCAATATGTGCGTTCACAGGCCAGTCTCCCATTTGGGCACCGTACCTACCGTGTCCACAGCTTTGTTCTCGTCGAGTTCATCCATCTACCGGGACAAGGCCGCAGAGCTGTCCTTTCTAACTCAGAGTGGGAATCCAACAGCAACATAGTCTGTATGGCTTCGATTTTTTCGGATCAAGATGTCACTTTCGCTTGTGTCTCGTACCTCTTTCTCTCAAGCAACATACCCTCAGGAGAATTCCTTGGTCCGTGGCAGCCGAAAATACTAGCAGGGCTGAAGTGATGCTGCAGAAACAAGGTATCCTTTGCTGGTATCATGGGTAACTATCATGACGAGACCTTGACTGAATCCAACTTAGAAGACGCATTCGCGTGGAGCAGTGGGATGGATGAGTTGGAGGAGCCGGTGTTCCTGCGTGTTTCGGCGACCAAGTGTATTTTGGCAATCGTCACTGCGTGCATGGAGCTCACCATGCGCGACCACAATGTCGTGATTGATGTTCGCATCACTTTCAGGCCGTCAGGGTATGCCAACAAGGATCACTTGATTTCAGATGGAGATGAGCAGACTTTTCCATTACAGGTTTCTCGTGGCTCTCATCGCAGATGAATGAAATCTGCCCAAGTTGGACTCGGAAATACCCTCCAGGCCTCAATAAAGTCAGCCTTAATCCCAAAGCTGAGACATGTTTCTAGCACCACTCCGGCTTCTTCATGGGAAAATTCAGACTACCCAGTGAGTTCCAGGCTCAGAGGTTCGTTACCCCGTGCCGGGAAAACAGCAGGACCCTTCACCGTTACAGATTCCGATAGGGATTATTGCCGAAGGAATATGGACGAGAATTAAATGCCCGATATTTTGATGGAGGTCCAGACGGCTTTTTTTTGGAAAGGTACCATGGAGCAGTGTCCTATTAAACCCAACCATGTCTAAATTTTTAAGATTAGGTTAACTCAACTGATAAAATTCTTACGGTGTATTAGATTAGTTAGAACCAGATCTATGTACATTAGTTCAGACTTCCAAATCAGGAAGATGGGGCTCCGCAAATTATGTCAGCTACTTTCTAACGATAATGAGGATCATAGTTTCCACTATCTCACTTGCCTCCCGGTCGTGACAGCCCTGGAGAAAGCCAAGTCTGTGTGGCAATAAGGAAATCGAAGCTTCGTTTGGTTCTGAGTCCAGCACTGCTTGTTGGTATGTCCCATCCTTACATCAACTCGTCCGTACTTCATTTTCGATATTCTTGACTAACTAGCTCGAGGTTCGGACAAGGCCAAGGTGGAGAATATCGACAACAGACTTAACAAATCAAACAACAACAAGTGTCAGGTGATGGGAATTCTCGAGTGTCGAGATAATTATACCCTCAAGCAATACATCCAACAGGCAAGCAAGCACTTGAAAGTTTTTCATATATTTTTGCTTAAAGGTATAGCACGGCCAAGCTTGCTTGCTTGCCGATGAAGATCGGTGATACTTGCTTGACCTGCTTGAAGACTTAGGGCGCAGCTCGAAACTTCTCCCAAGGCGCGCCTACCGCACCTCAAATTGGACTCCACTGATAACGCTATTGGCCTCGTCGACCCGATTCTACCAGAATTAACGATATTCTCAAATATTGTCAGCCTCCCGAATTTTTCTAGCTTGAAGGCGAAGCCCCCTTGCCTGTTGGATGCACCGTCCCGATGGACCAGGTAGTGGTGTTCGACTTCAACTAGCAGATTCCTCTCATCCTCAGGCCTGGTACAATTCCACATGTCGCCGCTTCAATAATCCGGGTACTCATGAGAAGAGAAAATCGCGTCATTGACACCGGTCTCTCATAGCGCTCTTTCTGTTCGAGACAACAAAAGCCGGGTCGCAATTGAATACCCGTCGCTAGCCTCCTAGGATATAAAGTTTCATCGATTACTCGTACACGTCATTACTCTTCGTTCCTTTCATATGATGCTGGCAATCCCATCAGGTCGAGAAATGTTGAGACAACAATGGTATGTTGGGAGGCTATGGCGACGAACCGCAGTTGATCGATAATGACTAACGGTTGAAGCTAGGGCTAAGACCATTTGATAGCATTACATGAGCTAGCGATAGCAGATCAGTCTGGTTGACCCGCTCCAAGCCCATTAGGACGTTATCGTGGGAGATCTAAAATGGGGGCCAATGCCCCCCTGCTTTCGATACTTGTTGCTGCCTGGGATATTATATCGACGTATTCTGAAAGTCGGACCGTTGATTTGCGTTCAGATGGCTCGTGGTCATGTCTGAAAAAGGGTTGAGCGACGTTTTATGCTAATCTGCTAGCGCTCACACACTGCAGATATCTGCTCGCAGAGTTTCCAATAGTGCCAAGCGGGGTTATCGAAAAGTTCATCGGGGACGCAGAGATGGACCAGGACACGTGGACTCCGTTCGCCAGAGATACTTTAACAATGTAGCGCCGAGCGTACTCTCCCAATGTCTCTACCTATTCCCCTCGGGATAGGATTTTTGATAGCCAAACCCTATCAAGTCTGGTGTTCCTGTCTTATCTTACTGGTTCTAGGACCGCAAGGGAAAGAAAGGCCTTGACATCAATAGAAGCGCCAGACAAACACACCCAGCACTACATTATGAAGCTGTGTCAGACAAGCAGGATACACAGACCAGATTAGCAGTACGGGAATGGAATCAATCGCAGTCTTGCGCGTAAGATACATTCCCAGTTACGAAATAAGGAGGAACAGTAATGCGTCATCTCGAAAGCGAAGTCCTGTCTAGCCTTTCAGAAGCGCAGCTAGAGATACGGCCCAGACCTTTTCTAGGACGGATCATTCGTATGACTCACATACTGGACCGTTGAGATTTCGAAGCCGGCAAGGTCAACTGCGATAGCTTGATGACGACTACATACCAAGTCATGGATCCGCAATGTGCGAGGGCACTGAGGATGCGCCCATGTTAGACTGAGAGGCTAAAAGTCGTGCATGACTTGGAGTGTTTGTTGAGGTTCCCAATGGAATTCTATCTCTACCTTAAGTCTATATAAATCACCACCACATTGACCTTCCCATCATCTCGCTTTCTCTTGATTTCCTCAGTCACCAAACCAGATATACTAAACAGTTATTTCAAAATATTGGGTATTACCCTACATTCTTGTATCGCAGTCTTCAACTCGAGGGATCATAGATTATCACCCCCATCTCAGAGTTAGATATGTCTTCGAAACGAGAAACCTCTCCAGAAATGTCCACGTGCAACGCTAGTTCCTCTCGCGAAGGTCCACATGGACCATCTGCGAAGAGGCTTCGCCATTCCGCACGCCTCTCGAGCACGGCCGCCAACAGGACCCAAGAAACACGTCGGGTGGTAGATAGTCAATTCTCCTATGGACCTGACCCGAGGCAAAAGGTTCATTTTTTCTGCCGTGAGTCCGAGGGTCGATTGGACGAGTGCTCTCGTGGAACTTGGGATCTCTGCACTGGGCAGTTTAAGCCCTATCGTGGAACTTGGATAATGTTTGTTCTTACCGATCTCTCTCTCTCATTCTTCGGTCGTGACCGGTCTAAAGCGGATGTAATGGATCCAATAATTAATCACTCCGTCTTCTAGCTTTATCCCTGGGGGGGGATGGTACAAGCAGGACCGCGTCGACCTGCCGGGCTTCACCCCGATCAGAGACGCTTTGTTTGCGGCGGCCGGTTCCGAAGAAGGCGACCTTTCAATTCCAAATTTGAGAGGTATCGCCTACATTGACTATCGCATCAGACCGCTAAATGAGTTTGGACGCGACAATGTAGAGCATCCAGGTCACCTCATGGGCGTTTGGCAGGGCTTGAAGTCAATCGTTTATCATGAGGTGACCGGGATTGACTTCTTCGGCAATACCAACGAAGGCCACGACTATATCCTAGTGGGCCAAGATGCGGGTGCGACGATGGCTTTGCAGTTATTGGCCATCCTGCAAGACTTGAGGAAAGACGGGGTTCATTTAGACGTGGACCCCCTAGTTCCCACTAATACGGCGAAGGCACTGATGGGACCCCAGACTTGGTGGGTTGGGGAGCCCCGTCTAAAACTTCCTCGAGCCGTCGTCGCGATTGACGGAGTCTACGACTTTCTCGGCATCTCGGCGCGGAATGGAAACGTTTGGCTCCCGATCTTGGAGAACGCCTTCGGTAAAGATCAGACCAGGTGGAGCTCTCTGGCGCCTGCCCGGCTTGATGGTACGGTCTTTACTAGTCAAGCAACCGAGATATTTCCTGACCTCAGCCTGAGACCCTTAGTCCACCTGTACTGGCCTGGCTTGTTTGCGGAGGTCGATGAACAGGAAATCGACGCCATGCATTCCAGACTGGAAGGGCAGTGGGGACTCAAGACATCGGTTTGGAAGCGGGTTAATCTTAGCACGAAAAAGGATGACTGGCTTGAGGGAGTAGCAATCTCTCAAGCCGTGTCGAGAGTCATGAGAGCCCTTCCGGTGTGGAAACCGCCCCTGTTTGTCTGATGAGTCAGGATGTACAGTTGTGGACTTTTGGCTGGGTTGGATGATCGGGTCGCCGCTTTTCTAGGTTTGGTCATGGTTCTTCGTAGTCAGTCGCATAGAGTCTTGGTTGGAGCTTGGGTGAAGTCCGGGAAAGCGGATAGCTGAAACAATAGAGAACACAAAGAATATAATGGTCATCAGTATCAGACAGTACCATCGATCCAAGTTGGTACTAGTACCCCGGAAGTCATATGTAGTTGAAATTAAAAGCATGAACGCGATAACCTCGTGGATTTTGTCGAGCATCATCTAAAATAAAACGACGTCATTTTGAAGCCTAGGGCCATGCTTAGAACCGCAGCTCTTGCGCTCAATGATGACCCTAATAAATCTGTCTATGCATTTTCTCCCAACACGTCCACTAGATTTATTCTATTAGTAGGTGTACACAGCAACGGCGCGCTTACGAAGAACATCCAACTCATGATCTAACGGCTAATCAAGAAAGGAATAAAAATCCATGACCTACCAACTCGAAAGGGGTCCCTGTCCCTCTCGCTCACCAAAACCCTGGCTCCGATTACATTTTTGTCTTTCAGCGCCGTCTCCAACGTAGGCTGGAGACAGTCTCGGAGAAACTGACGCTCGGAGTTGCTATGAAACACAGTGACCACGATCTGCCCTTGTTCCGTATATCGTAAGGCCTGGTGGTGGCTCATCTCTCCCGTCACGAGCAGCTGCGCCTTAGAGTTCCGGAGCACAGAGGAGCCCGACCCAGCACAGACTGCAACGGTGGAAATCATAGTGCTTTCACAATCTGTGAACGATTCTGGCAGCGCTATAGAGAGATATCGCACAGATCCCAATCCTCTTGCCAAACGACCTAATACGGTTTGGAGAGAGTTGGGCTTGATGGTCATGGAGCGCCCATATCCAGATCCCTCGAAGCCCTGTGGTGCAACTCCTGGTACGGGCTGACAAACCTCGATTTTCTGGATCTCAGAGGGACTTGCCATTAAACCGCAGAGCCATGTGTTCAAGCCCTTTGGGGCGGCATCAACGGCTGTGTGTGGGCAGTACACTGCAATACCTGACGCTGCGAGATCTAGTAGCGTCGCTTGCATTGAGGTGGGGTCTTCGTGGCTAAGAGATTTGAGGGAAGGGAAGATAACGGGGTCTGTGGTTGGACGTCATTAGAAGGACCAACTTTTTGAATGGTTCATCATCGATAGCAAGTCTACCTACGGTAACAGACGATAATCTGGGCTTGCTTGGAGATGGCCTCCTTGGCAACTGCGGTTGTGAGGTCATTGGTAAGTAGTACGGTGGGTGTGTCGGCCTTGATAGTGGCTGCCAATGGTGACCTCCCGAGTAATACTGGTAGAATCAGTATTTCAAATAGAAAAAACTCAAAGATAAGTTAGAACTTAGTCCAGGCTATTCCTCACGTCCAGTGTTATCGAATGATTTATCGGCAAGCGACTCGGGGAATCTATACCCATGGGTACTATGAGTAGCAGTTCCTCTGTTAAAATCCATGCCATTAGGATTAGCTTACAAGTCTCGCATGACCGCCACCACTTGAGTCGCAAAATCCGGCATTGTCACGCCTTCCGCCATGGTTTTGAGTGATTGTATAGAACTCTGGAAAGGAGAGAAGCTCTGCGCGGACTGGCGGTTCCCTCCCGTTCTTTGTGGGGTAGAAAGGCTTAAGTAGACCCGAACAGCGGTGGGTAGCCGTAATGAGCTCTTCCCTGAGAAGGATAGCCTCACAGTGTTCCGTCTTAAGATAGTCCACATCGATATATACCTTATCTTGATGATGTGCTTGTCGCCGCTCGAAAATCATTCCTGTGCTCCTAAATTCCTTTTCTCTTGTGATCTCGCGTTCCCGAAGCGGAGATGCCGGACTTAACAGGAGATGCAGCTCAAACTCCAAAAGCCACCATCCCTGCATTGGCCTAACAAGGTACGCGTAGTAATTCACGATCGACAATCCCAAAGGCGCAACTTTGCAAAACATCTCAACCCACCTCCAAGCTCTCTCCCAGTTTCAACTGTGTCCTGCTTACAGTATCCACTGATATCCAATCTCCCACAATGTCCACCATAGCCCAACCACGGGACACATCCGTCCCTCGCCGTCTCCCTTCCTCGGCAACACCCTCATCCTCCACGCGCCCCTCCATGGACGGTTCTCGCTCCCAGACCAGTTCTCCAGTTCCAGGCTCCGTATCCGCCTTCACACCGCAGCCACCTTCTTTTAATCCTACTTCCAGCAAACGTGCCAACCGGGCCGCCCTCCGCGAATTCTACAACCTTCGCAAAGCCTCCTCCGCCTCAGTTACGCCCACCGTCGAGGTCTCGTCACCGCCAGCGTCTACGACTCCGGACGGAAGGGTAGGCCATGGCTTGGCGGAGACCAGTGAAGTGCCGTTCTCGGAGATGGACGCGACTGGGTTCGAGCCTGAGGTTTTCGTGAAAAAGGCGACGGCAGAGCGGAGTATGGAGGAACTTCTCAGATTGTACACGCGCACCCTGGGTGAGATCCGGGCTTTGGATGCTGAGAAGAAGGCGTTGGTGTATGATAATTATAGCAAATTAATATCGGCTACTGAGACAATACGGAAAGTAGGTTTTGAATTTCGTCAGCTTTGGTAGGGAAATCGTATTGATTCAAGAGCTAGATGCGAACAAATATGGATCCGTTAAACCCCATGGCTTCAACTCTCGACCCAGCGCTCGCGCAGATCTACTCGCAAGCCGCCGCCATTAGAGATAACTTGCGCGAAAAAGTACCGGGTTCTGAGTTGAACAATACTGCGGAAGCCGCGACAGAGGATAACCACCGGAAATCACGCACTAAACAATTAGCGCTTGAAGTTCTTGAAACGCCGAATAGAATGCGAACCTTAACGAGCGACGGCCGCTCCGAAGATGCCAGAGAAATGTGGAAAAGACCGCGAAAATTGCTCGAAGTTTGGAAACAGAAAGGTCTGGGTGGAGACGCCGTTCAGACCTGCATTGAAGATGGTGATGCGGCTTTGAAGGGAGAGTTAGACTTTGTTGATTGGCGAACTACTAATGCCATGCAAAAAGAGAGCGACGGTGATTGAATCCAAGTAGATCTCCAATGATGATATGTCCACATCATCTTGGGCACGAGTGTTTCCTCCCGTTTAAATTTGAGGCGACGCTGGGCAAAATGATACCAGTCGTCGATAGTCGCCTCTGTTTCACCCTCGTCGGTGTGACACGAGATTCCGAGGCCGCCCAATGAATCTACCAGGACCATATTTACTCTGAGGCTGCGCAGCACCGATGAAGCCCGCCCAGCGCAGCCCGCACCGACCCAAGTCCGCATGATTTCGCTGTCTGTAGATGATTTAGGCAGTGGTATGTGGCGGCACGAGGGTCCTGGCAATAGATCCGCCAGTTTTTCCAGCAGTGTCTGCAGAGCCTAGCCGTCGCAGTTTACCACGAGACCATATACACGCTCGGTAGAAAATTAGTCTTCGTCCCAAATATACCAGCATTCCGTCCAAGCATAACTGAGCCACTCGTCCAAGAATTGCAAGGCGACTTTGACTTCTGCGGCCAGTACACGGAGGTGTCCCGTGTCTTGACATTCAGAAGCGCCGCCTCTAATGGTGTTGTGGGTTTTGAATTCGCGACGCCGCAGAGGAAGTGAGGTCAAGGGAGTGAGGATAATCAAGACTTTGACAAGCTTGTTTTCTAACTCGGGTATGGTCCTACGCAGAGCAAGGGATGATGATCCGCGCGTTCTTGGCGTGAGCCTAGCTGGCTACTGCCGCCGTGGAGACATTAATTGGTAATGGGATGCGGATGGTCGTTTCCGTCGATGAAGTCAGGGCCAGCCATGACTTTCTTAGAGCCACTAGCAGGGCTAGTAGAAAACATGATAACAAATTGGATGCATGATTTCCTTGTACCTCTCTTCGACGTACTCAGATTCTCTGATTTCAACCTGGTGAAGAGGATATTGGCCGCTTAGTTATCGAGAAAAAACATAGACTACTTAAAGGTCGTCCCTTGACTTCCACCACCGCATCGACAAACTCCAAATGCCCTTCGAAAGTCAATGAGATGTTAACAACATGAAGTTTGATTGTTTCAAAAGAAAGCGCCGCGGGATCGTGGTAGGATTTTGTCCGTATCAACCAGCCGCCGTGGGTTGTAGCTGATCTATCATCGATAATGAGAGAGATGGGTGTTTCTATCTAATCCATGCGTATGATCTTGATTCAGCTCCTTTTGTCCGTGACGATGCCTCGTGTGATATCGCCTGTGATAGCACAGTTCTGGAGTGTTACTGTGTGGGATGACTCTGGAATTTGACTTTCATGTTGATGACGTCCCCTTTCTTTCTATCTGGGTCACCCGGACTGTATGGCCACGTCTCCATCTATCGTAGAAAGTATGCAAATAGTCCCGTGTGATAAAACTTAGCGAACATAAAAACCGCCATCTGGATCCATGATTCTCTGATTGCGCGCAAACAATTACGGGTTTTCTTCCGGCGAATATGTAATTACAAGCCACCTGACACGATATAGTTCCAGATTTTCGAATTGGTATGAACCGAACTCATCGGCGAAATGTGGGTTATGTGTACCGGGGCAATGAGTGTACTCCCGGAATCATGTCTGGAAGATATAGATTTCTCATCCATCTCCGGTTGTTAGGGTTAGGGTTAGAAGAAATTATACACTCTCTAGTCGCCCTCCTCCTACTTGATATTCTGTAAACAAACCTCAATACCAGGAATACACTAATTACGAACACGTAATATCATGACACCGCATCGATACTGGCTGTAGAATTTTCCCACAATTTCAGCAACGCACCAAGATACCGTATATCGCGAAGATAAGTAAGCCTACCATAGATGCCGACATGACAAAGCGCTTGCCTTGCTTTTTCACGTGGCAAAATTTTTCTGATTTGAAGTTCGCGCTGAGTCCAATGACTCTAATAGACCTGCTTGCTCATTATGAGAATTCTAATGCTTTACTTCGTGCACAGGAGCTGATTCATGGGAGACAGACAGCCGAAAGTAAAGGGCATTTTGATCACCAACGCGAAAATTTCACAAACCTACGAGACTTTAAACCCTGATTCTTGGTGCAGCTTGCTTAAAGTTCGTCCCCGGCTACATCACGCTGTGTGCCCTTATTAGTTCGTGCATGACGAACAGGTCGCACTGCAATCTATGACGATGTATTCGGTTGGCAGTCGTTGCGACTTTCCTGAGGCAGAAGAGAAAACAATTCGCTTGCTGCTATGCTTGCCGCTTTCCAACCAGTAGGCATTGCATTGAAGAAATGCTGCCTATCTTTACTTTATTCGTCTCCCCACGTCTTCTGCTGCGTCCACATATTGTACGCATGCAGGTACTATGGCTAACGAATCAATACAGAAAGGCTCGCGGATTACAATTCGCAGTTACGCATTGCGTTTATGGATCAGGTCTCTTTCTGCTAATTACGACTTTGTCCATACATGTTCACACTGTTGCATCGCCAAAATCTACTTTATTTAGATTGCGGTCAATAAATCAATCTCGCGGGATACACTGACTGACGACTTGTCACATCACGCAGCGAAAAGGCCAACTTGGCCTATTGTTTCTGACTCGACCTTGTTGCCAAGCGATCGCAGATAGACATGTGTATAAAAACAGTATTGATTATGCTCTTCTGCTTAAACCTCCGCATAGAGTTCGACAGATGTCGGGACAATCGTGAGAAATCGTAGGGCTTGATGCAAGCTCTTATTCCCACCTCACAACCCGCCAGTCTATAAACTAACCTCAGTGTTTCTAGATTTTTACGAGATAGCATGCAAGATAGATATGATTGGGAATCGAGTTTTTCATCTGCTCCTTTCTGGCGCGGCCTCTGTAGACGCAGGGAATGATATGGTAGCATTCCGCACATAAAAAAACTGCGGCATTGGTTTTTCTCCGTACTGTGGTTGCGGGCATAAGTAGTTGCACCCCAATCAGGTATCGCCCAAAGCGGCGGTTTACAGTGGGTCGCGCATCTGAAGGTGAAGCCAATTAGTGCTGGCGTTAGCCACCCATCCAGAGCTCCACGGTCCCTGACAGGGGCGAACGATTCTGCATTACGGAGTGCAGTACTGTGGTCACCGGTGTAAATATTTCATCCCTATCCGATACTGACAGGGATCATCATACCCCTATATCGCAAAGTAAAAATTCTCTTCCTACGCAATCATCGCCGCCGGGAAGAACTTTACTTTGCGGTGCGGGTGTACGGTGACCCCTATCGGTATCGGACAGGGATAAAGTATTGACACCGGCACTTTGTAACCACAGTATCAATCTGCAACGTTCCCTGGCTGGCAAAGAGAAGATGTTCGCTTGCTCCCACTTTCCTCCCAATATCAACAAGGCAGCCTCACCTCTATCTGAGACATGATCACCAAGGAAATACATTAAAGGTCCAGGGAGCCATGTGAGCACTGAGAAAATGTCACTAACAGAACGAATCAATCATTGGTTCAACCCCACGACTCCAGCAGTGCTGCATAGACATCATGCGTTAAAATGCCTCTCCAAAGATCAAATGAGGGGTCTTTTATTATTATTTTTATTTTTGTGTGGTGGAACACCTGTCACGCGATCCGTTGAAAAGTCGGGATGAATTGGCTGCATATCCAGTGGGCAACACGACTTGCGCTCAACCAGTTGGCAGTCTTCCTTGTGGTTGAGAGATGAAACTGTACCTTTGCGCGCCAATATCCGCCAGGATTGTCATACTGCCCGACATAATGCCACTTCGAACTGCGCGTGTTCCGCCACTCCTGTCCCTCGCCATACCTACTACGAACTGCACACGAGTGCATTCTTCCTTACTTATCCATGCTAGTGATTGTTTCGTGACGAATATCCAGTGGATGAAAAAGCGTTTCCAGAGGAGAGGGATGCTATTTGATGGAAATGAGAGACTCGCAGGCTACCCCAGAAACTGACAAGAGGCACAATGGAAACACGATGGCTTGGGCGCTAAGAGAGCCCCTGCCGCATCGTGGCTGCAAGTTTTAAGATTTCGCAAGCAGGTACCTTAAGCTCGGCGCGCGCTTGAGGCTGTCCGGCAACGATGAGAGGCCGAAGCCCCCAGGAACCCCGGTGGGACACGGGAACGTTTTCAGTTCGGGGTAGCCCGTAGACCAGGATTGTATTAGCTTATGTCAGCCATACGAAAGTCAACCAAGTCTGGGGAATTGAGATAACAGCGGACTTGTTGTCGACAATACTTCGTAGCACCATGACAAGGACCGTTCACTGAGATGTAAACGGCGACTTGTGGGCTGTATGTAGTCGCTCTTCCTGTGTGCAATTGAAAAAAAAAAAAAAAAAAAAAGGATGAGGAGCCTTGCGCAAGTTTAAGGTTGTTGGCGAACTCGTATCAATCTGCGGTTCAAATGCATTCAAGGAAAATTCCATGTGCAAGCTCACACTGAGCAAGGTCAAACGAACGCTATGATCAAGGAATGTGCACCGCACGAATTCTGTGCCCTGCGAGTAGAGTGCATCCGGACTGCCGCGAGCCTGCACAGAAGAGGCGGAACTGCAAGCGCTGCCGAACAATTTTGATACGGTAGTGCTAATGACTGCGCTGTTGTTGTTTCTTTGGTTGTTTCCTGCTTCAGTTCTGCTCGAGTCCGCAATCCCCACCCAATCCCGTGGCTCGCTCCCGGCGTCGCTCCATTCTGTCTCGTCGGCAAACGCTCTTGTTCACCGCGCGACTTGTTATCCCGTTACGCTGGATGAATTGACAATTTTGAGCCCTGCCGTTCCCACACCGCCCGAGTTTCCTTCCATTTTCATTTCCGTTCTTCCATTCGATTTGCACGTTTCGTCGCGTTGTATGCTCGAGGTCGACAAACTCCTCCCCAAGGTAACCAAGCTGTCTACCTCGGCGAAAAGTAGCTTGCACAAACCGGCAGGTCACCTCCAAGTACAACAACCCGTCGCCTTGTCTCAGCACCACAACAACAACACTTAGCCCACCGGTAGCTCCTGACCCTAGCTGTTGCCCTAACCAACGCCAAACCCTTCGGCCTCCCGTTGAACTACATCCGCCCTCAGTCGCACTTAATCCACTCGACGGAGCGGTGGTAACTGTTGCAAAGCATCCTTGAGGTTATTCGCCTCACTCTTGGGCTTCGCTTTGGGTGTCTGCAAACGTTTGCTGGCAGTTCATGAACCTGGCATGTCGGAATAACTGTCAATCGCCAGCCCTGATTTTTGCCAACTCTCGCTTCGTTGCGCGCCATTCATTCAACCAGACTTTTCCAACTGCCCACGCTCATTCATCGCACCTAACATAATAGACAAAACTCCACATGAAAACTACACCGGCGTTTACAGCGACCAGTGCCTTAATTAATTGTATACTAATATCAGCACACGCGAACAATCACAAACCCAGTCGCCATCGGCCAGCAAAACTGTAGGGAATTCCGTGTAACGCGCAAGATTCGGAAAAGCAGCTTCTGGTAGAAAAATTGGACCTGCAAATCGCCCTTGCCCGGAAAGACGCAAGACTGCAAACCATCCCGTTCGCCTCGCGACACACACGCCAAGCGTGCTTCTGAATTCGCGCCCGATCACATCACTTGCATGCTGCCCGACACGTGGCGCCAATCCGAATAGCATGTGAAACGTACAGCAATGATAAAATCAAGCCGTAATGTTGTCAACGCGTCCTTAATCAAATCCAACGACGTGTATCACGATTCCGAGAGGAAGGTTCGGGGGAACAGCGCACTCAGTGGTTTGAGAGTTGGCAGCCAGCGTACAATGGCGAGTTCACAGAGTCCAAGACAGTCCTTGTGGCGGAGGCCTGGAAATCTTAAAAAGTCAAGGACGGGTGTTTTCCTGGTCGGGGTTCTCTCAGCAGCACCAACAGCCATGGCCGACTGCATATCCTTAGCTGGCTCGTCCACGTGCAAGGCTTTTCAATCCGCATCCGTGTCGAATAGCAGCACGAATATAGGCCTTTAGTAAGTGAAGCAACAAGCGGATTGAACGGTGGTTGAAATTGAATTCTAGTATCTGACAAGCCATTTCATAGCTCCTTCATGAGCCAAGTTACAGATCGCGCATCATTCGACAAGCAATTGATCTCTTACATTTCGACGAGTTTTGTTCAGAAACAGTGGGTGCAATTTCAGACACAATTGGTATCCCCAATTTTATCAGTGAGATCGAATCTAAATAAGTCTCTAGATACGAGACGTTACTGGGGTGTGAGGGGATCGACCTTACGAATACCTCGGACCTTTACGCCCGGTTCTCGATCTCGGTCATATGCAACACTCTGGTGCAAAATTCGATCACTGACTGCAAACTGTCGGGGAAATCCAGGAAGCCATTATGCGCAGATTCTTGTGTAAGTTGGACACTCGCAAACTGCCTGTCATGAACGGGTGCGCTGCAGGCATAGGTAGCTAGGCTAACTTTCTTAGGCCCAATATGCCGAGAGCGAGGCTTACATCGCAGCGGATTCGCAACTCTGCAGTAAACCCAGCTCAGACTCAGATACTCAGATCAGGGCCGATTTCACCAACTGCGCGCTTCCTAGCGATTCGCTGAGCAGCGCGTCTAGTGGTGAATGTATCGAGGGTGCTGATAACGAGCCAGACAACTGCGGTTACAGAAATAGTCTTGTGGGGCTTTGCTCCTATTGCGGAACAGGGGGGACTAACTCGACAGATACTTGCTGTTACAATTCGGATGCCGAGACTCGATGTCAGAATGTGACGCTGCCCTCGATCACGGCAAACGTATCTTTGATAACTGAGACTGCGACTGTTTCCGCCGGCAACAAAGGTCTCAGCGGCGGCGCTATTGCAGGTATCGTCATAGGATCCATCGCAGCATTGGCCCTCCTAGCCTTACTTGGCTTTTTGTGTTTTAGGCGAGCTGCTCGTCGCAAGTCGGGAAGCCAGCAGGGAAGCATTTTTAATCAGCCATCACCGTCAAGGCAGGGTCCTACACAATCCATGTCTGCGCTCGACGTGCCCAAATCGAAGGGGGCGACTGCGCCACAAGGATATGAGGTACTTCCGGGCGGGAGGATAGCACGTATGTCAGCTTTGGAGGGTTATTCTGGCGATTCGCCTTCGAGACACGGAGAATCGCGCAAGGGCGATTTGCGACGGGGTGACTCGGGAAGTACGTCAGCAGCGGCAGTGGCGGCTAGGCGCCGTGGAGAAAGATCTTCTGAGGATATTGGCGAAAGTCCGGAGTCCAATGTGCGTGCTGGAGCTTTGCGACCGCCCCCAATGACTGGTCGTAGAAACGGCTCGCTTTCCAGTGGTTCGGTGCTTGCCGGTGGTGAGACTCCCAGTTCCCCTACTAGTGCTGGGGGAATGTCTTCTCCCTACGGAATGAGCCAGCAATCGGAACAGCTTCCCTTTTTCAAAGACTACTATTCGCAGGATGATATTCATCCCGGAGATCGTGTCTCAGTTCTCTGGGCATATCAACCACGCGCCGCTGACGAGTTTCCATTGGAACGGGGTGACATGTTGAAGGTGGTGGGCATCTGGGATGATGGCTGGGCTACCGGTATCATGGTGGACGAACACGCCGACGAATGGGAATCACGAAGACAAGCCCAAAGAGACAGTGGAGTCTCTCACATGTCCACACGCGGCCGGCCATCATCGCCTCCCGTGAGTGGCGACATTAAGGCCTTCCCGCTGGTATGTGTGTGCTTGCCTGAGCACTGGAGGAAAACTATTGAAGGCGATGGATCTACCGAAACCGCCTCCTCCGCAGTCCAGGGCAACGTTCATAGCCCTTGATGTTCATCGAGCCCCCCTCCGCCATGACGGCCCTGGTGACTTGAGTTCAGTCTGACGAAGATAAATCTTTTGGGCATTGCGTTGGCGTTCAGGAGAGTCCTGATTTAATTTTACGACCTACCTTACCCTCTTGGCGTTTCCACCTTGACGTGCACTTCTTATGCCCCCACCTTCATCAATAATTCCGCCCCATTGATGGTTTCGCCCTTCACAATATTTCTAGTCTCGATTTAGCCATTGTCCAGACTCCCCGCTGAAACAGAGTTTGGCAACCTTTGTGGCCACCCGCTTTTAGTGCCAAATACCTGGGGAACCTTATTTTCTTTCTCGGACGACGACAACGCCTTGCGATTTGTATTTTTAAAGACCTCGCGAACCTTAAATGCTTAGCACTACGCATGCATAGTGCTCAGCCGGCGTTTTCTTAAGAGGCGACATGCGAACGAAAACGAAGAGATGCCTTCTGATCAGATTATATGTTTAAACCGTTCACATCATGCTCCAGGCCCTGCCTCTTCGAATTCTCTGTAAATTCTTTTTTATATCTCGGCATTTTGCTTTGCCACGATTCCCTCGTTTGGGGCTCATGGAATGAACAAATTCAAATTCGAATACAAGGAGACGGCCGTGGCGACCCTAATATGGCTTTTCTATTTTTCTTTTTCCTCTGCTTTCGCTTCTTGGCGAAAAATGACTGTAAGAGGGAGTGAGGAAGTGAAGGGAAGGGAACGAGAGGGGCACTAACAGCACCCTTTCTATGCAAGGGCAGCAAAGGGTAAATAGTCGAAGGTGGAGATTTCCAGGGTAGTAAGGAAGGAAAGGGGGGTTTAGGGGAGGACTCGACGCCGAAAGGCATTCGCGCGATGGCGAGCCGGATGAGAGGGGGTCTGTTTGTTTTGCTCTCCGAGACAATATCAACAGGCTGTTATACGTGTGTGCTGCTGCGTACGTGGTACAAAGCGAACAAATGTGGCCTGGCATGAGTGGACTCAGCCTCGGGTTCTTCTCTTTTTTCTTGCTACCTATACATAACTTACGGTTTCCAATGCACATAAACACATGCTGTTTTTTTTTACGACATGGCATGAGTAGCTTTGCGTTTTGGGCTGCTAGTGTAATGCGTGGTAATATTTTCTGATTGGGCTGTATGAATATCTGAAGTAAAGCTTAAGTAGGAAGCGGCACTCCCAAATTATCACAATGCCTACACGTCTTCCATTCATTTCCTCCGGCGATGCGTAGCTTATTGTAGGCGGCGATTATACCAAGCTTAGCGTGGAACTCGGCCCTCGCCATGCAGGTCATGGTATCGTGAATCAACGGTTATGGATATCGATTGTTGATATGATAGTGACTTCATTGACCCCCCGGGCAACCCCGACAAAATCGGGCTCCAACTCCAGGTCTCCTGTCTAGTAGCAGTGCAGCAGCGCTTTGAGAGGTCGATCTTTACATAAATCCCTTCTCAAGTTACTCATCGAGTTACCAGTAGGCTGTGGTCACTCTATTTTCCGTGACGCTTATAGGCCTTGTACGGTACCAAGCGGACTTGTCTCCTAGTTTAAGCCTGATAGTAGTGCGAGAGGTCGATGGGAGTTATCAGCGGAGGTAATGGATGATCTTCCGAAGATAGGTCAGGCTCAGATGTGTAAAAACGCGACTGAACACAACTACTGTCATTTAGCTTGAACCATGAATTCTCCAGCGATGTTGCACCACTCCTCATTGCGCGAGTCCTTTTCGGTGGGAAACATCACTGTTTTCTGGAGACCTTGGAAACGCTTGATATCTACCTCTATCGCGTCGAATCCTGCAGCACAAACGAGTTTTCTTCCATAATCGCCATGGCATCGAAATTGAACGCCTCGAGGAAGGGAATCGATGCCTCCTGGTGGAGATCTTGAGCCGTAGTCTTTCTTGATAGCTGCTTACATCCTCTCTCCCTCCTTTGGGGCCCCTGTCGTTTTCAGATCTTATCTATACCAGAGTGGCAAAGAAGAAGAATGAAAAGCCACATCGAGTCTTGCGACGCCGATCACATTTAATGTGAGATGCATAGTCATGGTAGCTGACCACGGATATCATGAGGGTTGCTATGGCAAGGTGGGAAGTTTCGTCTAGACGGGAATAGTTGCCCGACCAATGATACAGGCTGCAATCAATGTACTCCTCTAGTGTTAACAAGAGTCCTAGACTCGGAGCACCCTGTTGAACCAGTTTGCCGTTGACACAGCCGCATCTTTCTGTAGCTCATGCGTGGTATATTATGTGAGATGTGTCAGAGCCTTGGAAATCGAGCAGGAGAAACTCTAACGTGTCATCACCATTCCAGCGGAGTCGACCTTTTCCACAGGATGGGTTGAGCCATTGAGACTGTCCAGGTTCCCAGCTTCTTTCCCGTAAGCCTTTGTTTCTCTTTACCGCCGCCCGCGGCTACAAACCCCGCGGACATGCCCCAGATAATCCCTCACTTCTGCGTACGCCGGAAGAGGCTGGAGTATTGGAGAGAGGACCGGACAGGTACTTCTTCTTGATTGGGATCCAGGGGGTGGCGAGAGGTGTGTCTTGCTCTTTCCAACCAGGGACAATCGAGCTGGCGCTCGATCTCACTGCAAGTGCTCCTTCATTGCCACTCCCGGTTTCCCAATCTTGCGAAAGGCAGGCGAATGCAATCCTTTCGCCGACCCTCTTCTCTTGGTATTCCGACTTTTCTTTTTTTGCGGCTTCTCGATCTTTCGTCGACATCACAGGCCATAGCCTCTATCGTATATTTTACATCCTAAATTATATGACTGCCTCTGCAATGTTCCCAACAGGTTGTTTCGAGAGTAACCAGGAGCCATGGTTCACAGTTGGAGGAACGGGGTCGAAAAGTCGAGCTGGACTTCTTGATCGGCGGAATGGACGTATGATCTGTTGGAATTCGATGCTGCCCTTTTCACCTGCTTCGCTGCTCTCTGCGTTCGCCTGGTTACTTTTCGATTATACCGTTGGATAGCCTGGTCCGCCAGGATAGAATCGAAATTCTCTCACGCTTTATTGAGTGCTGCAGAGACCGAGACGGACCCGACCACTCAACTAGTCTTGCTGATCAGGATAATTAATGAGGATTTTTTGAGGGCTAGTGATGGCTTGTATTTCGGCACACCATAGATCCAGATGATGACCCTTTTTTCCTGGCTTTTTCTTTGACGATGACCGCGGACATGGCAGCCGTAGGCCGAGCCAGGATATTTCAGAAGAGAATAGTCTTTAATAGCGCCTTTGAGTTAGGTTGAGAGGTTCCTTCATATGTTCGCATTTAAGCAAGACCAGAAGATGGGTTGCTCATATCACACTTCCCAACGGGC
The DNA here is from genome assembly GCA_025802455.2 of Iodosphaeria phyllophila. Taxonomy (NCBI): domain Eukaryota; kingdom Fungi; phylum Ascomycota; class Sordariomycetes; order Amphisphaeriales; family Iodosphaeriaceae; genus Iodosphaeria; species Iodosphaeria phyllophila. Next base: position 12,308 of record JAOYMO020191163.1, on the reverse strand, counting down.
TTTGGCTGGAAATGGCAGCACCCGACACGATCATGCCCTATAATAACATCATTATTTTGGGACAAGCTCATTGAATGGGCTTAGCGTGGCTCCTAAGAAAAGCTTTATCGTTGACTAAAGAACAAAGATCAAACAAAGATGCTGATCTTTGCCATGCACTCAAACTTGTTTTCGACTAGCTTTCCTTCGTATAAATCTTGTTCTGGCGTGGCTTGGCGAATGGCCGATCTTCCAGCTCTGAAATTTCCCAATCCATGCCTTCGTCATCTTTCCTCCCGCCAGAGTATCCAGTCACCATTTTCTTAAGCGTCTGCCGCCTCGAGCCCAACACCGTCACAATGATGGCTTGTCCTTTTACCATGTGTCCCATCCTTCAGGGGAACCGTTTCCCTCGCGGTCTCGCTGGGATTTGGTCCGGAGGTTGAAACGTGTTGATATAACTGTGGCGTACTGGCAGGGAACTGTGGGGTTTGGAATATGGGTGCGGCTATTGAACTTCCTTGATTTCGCATCTGGATGTACAATCGGATTCCTGAAATCGCATTCGTGAAATCGCAGTTCCTTGCCCAAAGGGCCAGAATGTTCGCTTATTGTCCTTGTTCTACCATGTCGCGAAGGTGATCTTCAGACTGGAAACACAGCCCCAAATTCTCAACTACTTGATGAGCCATTGCCACACCCGATTTGAAATGCATTCCTCAGGGTATACGCGACCGAATGTCCAGACAGCCGCCAAGCCGGGCCAGGGAACAAGGATTTATGAATTTGGCAACGAAAATCCTTCGCCTTGAATGCGTAAGAGATGTGAAGAGGAGGTCGACATTTGCTTTGACTCGATATCCGATTTCTCGTTTAAAAACATTTCTTGGATTAATCTTTGTGAAAGCTGAACTGGGGTATTCAAATTCAGAGCGTATTCGCGACCTCTCATTACACAGCGGCTGTACTTTTTCAGTCGATTCTTCTCTCCTTTGCCGGATGGCTCGCCTTGGCGACATCGCTGAGTGTATATAGTTCGCGGATTTCTACATAAAACCACCAGCGGCTACCCGTGTCGTGGGCCGGGGAGACTTTTTTCAGAGGGTTGAAGATATTGGCAGAGGTTGATACTGGTCGGGCTGGCTAGTTACCCTTCCATACAGGAGATGCTCGAGCGGGTTGTTGAATGAAACTTTTCTTCTTCTTAGCATTTCAAGATATGATGCGATCGATTCCTTGAGAATTGTTGACATATGATGCATTCATTGTTGTGACTCTCACTAGAAATACCATGCAACCATGTTCCGGATTATTTCCTTCTGAATCGAGCTGCTGTGGTGGTAGACTTGGATGAAGAACTGCTCGAGGATGTCGAAGAGATAGCAAAAAGATTGGGGAGGAAGCGAGTTGAGACCGACCACCTCTGGCTTTTATGACTTATTTCTTGGGCAGCCAGTAGCCACGGCTTCCGATACTTTGATCCCCCTTCGACAGTAACATTTTTGCTTGTGACTTATTGCGAGCGATGTTTCGCGGCTCTTAAAGCAATCAGTTGACCGATTGCTTGGTACGGCGGCCTCATTCGGTCACTCACAGATATTTATTCATCAAAACTTGTGGGTTATGCCATGGCTCTTGGAGCAATCTGTCGTTTGACCGGCCTAGATGCATCATTAAGTTTTTGCATGACAATTCACAACTCTCTAGCTTCTGAAGTAACATAAGGAGAGTAGACTGTTGAGGGAAAGGGACGAAGTCTGAGTCTGCTCTGCTCATGTGGATCAAGTGATCTTTTCGCTGGTGACACATTCATAGTTGTCAACAGCGTTTTGACCTAACTATTTAAATTTGAGTCTGCTGATGCTGTGATTCATTCCCTCATGCCGTAATTACGGTACCTCTACTGTACATGCTAAATTTTACTAACTAGTAAGTAGAGTAGCCGGTGGGTGACAAATATAGAAGCAGCCAATACGTCCAGAATTTCAGATAGCGTGCAAAGATTGAAAATCTTTGAAATAACTAAGGCTGTCGTTGAAGTCCTGCATGTCGGTTTGCGTTTGTGTGAGGTGAGAAAAGGAGGGAGAAGTTGCGTGGCGGCATCCATTTCGACCCACTGCAGGGATCATCTTAGAGAGCTCCTGCCGTAAGGCTAGGGGAGGTACCCTGGTACCTGCACGCCATGCATCGGACCCTTTCTTGAACAGGCGCAAGAGGCAGCAACAACTTAGCATGATGGCGATAAGACATGGACGGTTCCAAAGCTCGTCAGCAGATTCACCACAATTCCGACAGCTCGTTATCTCGATAGCGGGACACCGCGACCCCGGCTAGCTTCACGTGCTATCGACTCGATATCTCTATCGATTCCCATCGCCCGATGCGCATGCCGAAGATGAACTCTCCATAAGCTTCCCACGCTGCTGCTGTCGGTTGAGGGTGGAAAGTTGAGAAAGAACCGACAGCCATGGGGCAGAGCTACTCGCTAACGACGCCGTACGCGGGATCGGCGGGCATCGATGTCCCGGAGCTGTCGGACCTACAGCATGAGCGATCGCTGGGCGGCAGCGCGCGGTTCATGAAGAGCATCCGCGCGCGCAACCACGATGGCCTCGTCTTGGTCAAGGTCACAGTCAAACCACACACGCCCATGTCGTTGGCGACTTACGGGAAGAAGATTCTACAAGAACGAGACCGCCTTTGCGATGTCCCCAATGCCCTTGCTTTCGAGCGGGCTTTCGAGACGGAAACCAATGGCTATCTAGTCCGCCAGTACATGTACAGCTCGCTCTACGACCGTTTGTCGACGCGCCCGTTTCTCGAAGACGTGGAGAAGAGATGGATTGCATTCCAGCTTTTGTGCGCGCTGAGGGACTGCCATGCCCGTGATGTATATCATGGTGACATCAAGACGGAGAATATCCTGGTGACGTCGTGGAACTGGGTCTACCTGTCTGATTTCACAGGGGCATTCAAGCCCACACGCCTGCCCGATAATAATCCGGCACTCTATTCGTACTTCTTTGACGTGTCCTCCCGACGAGTCTGCTACATTGCGCCCGAGCGGTTCGTGGGCCCAGGCGAGGAGGACATACGCGATAGCGACGGCATCACATGGGCCATGGATATCTTCAGCGTGGGCTGCGTCATAGCGGAGCTGTTCCTAGAGACGCCTGTTTTTACTCTGGCCCAACTGTTTAGATATCGGCGGCGCGAGTTCGACCCGGCCATTTCCCACCTGAGCCGCATAGCCGACCCTGGCCTGCGAGAGATGCTTTCTAGCATGATTGCTCTGGATCCCGAGAAGCGCTACTCGGCGGAGCAGTATCTGGACATCTACAAGTCCAAGGTCTTTCCCCCTTACTTTTATAGCTTCCTCCATCAGTATATGGAGCTGATTACAGATCCTTCCTCGGGAAGAGCGCCCGTGTCCGGGTCGTCTAAGAATCTGGGCGAGGCCGATGAGCGCATAGATCGCGTTTTCTTCGATTACGACAAGATATCTTTTTTCCTGGGACACCATGAGCGAAATAAAACAAAGCTTAGACAGAATGTGCAATACTCTACGCCTCGTCTTGGTCTGGGCTTATTTCCCGTGAGACTCAGTATCCCCAATAGTGAACACTATGTATCCGTGACAGCTCAGCCTCCCGCTGATGATGGGACTTTGATATTTTTATCTATTGTGGCCGGATCTCTTCGCAACACAGCCCGCGCGGCTTCCAAAATCCGCGCTTGCGATGTACTCCTGGCCTTTTCTGAGCGGCTGACGGACGAGGCCAAGTTGGATCGTGTTCTACCTTACCTCATGACACTGCTGAACGACGACGTAGACCTGGTGGCCATTGCCGCTCTGCGGGCTATCACGCAACTGCTGGCTACCGTCACCGTGGTCACCCCTGTCAACGCCCACGTCTTTCCCGAGTATATTATGCCCAAAATGCGAGTATTCCTGGCTGGCGTTTCTCGCCAGCCTGTTCAAGGGGGCAAGGACAGAAGAGAGCCCAGCTCCTTGGTCAGGGCGACCTATGCCTCTTGCTTAGGCAGTCTAGCCACGACCGCGTCCAAGTTCCTCGAAATGACGGCTATTCTCCGCGCCGAGGGGACCATAGAGTCAGCCGACCCTGAAGTGGAACTCGAGGCGACCAATATGGAAGCCGCGTTCGATATTCTTGTCGACAACGCGCAGCGCCAGTTGGTCGACATGTTTGAGGTCCACACCAAGGCGCTCGTTGTTGACGCCGATGCCGCTGTGCGCAGGGCGTTTTTGACTTCGGTGCCGGAGCTTTGCATGTTCTTTGGGAGTGCTGAGTCTAGTGACATTTTGCTGACGCATTTGAATACGTATCTGAATGATCGTGATTGGATGCTCAAGTGTGCTTTTCTGGACACGGTCGTGGGGATCTCGTCTTTCTTAGGAAGCACCAGCTTGGAGGAGTTCAATCTCCCATTGATGGTTCAGGCTCTGACGGATCCCGAAGAGCATGTCATCCAGGCGGCACTTCATTCACTGGCTCAGCTCGCGAGCCTAGGCTTGTTGTCAAGGCCTAAGACATGGGAACTTGTCGATGTCATTGGCCGGTTTACTATGCATCCTAATTTATGGATCCGGGAATCTGCGGCTGAGTTCCTATCAAGCTCGACTCGTTTCTTGTCTCCCGCCGATATCAGGTGTCTCGTCCTGCCTCAGGTCAGACCGTTCCTCAAGGGGGCCATCATCCCTGACTTTACGGAGTTGGGTCTGCTAGATGCATTGAAGAAACCTCTGGCCCGTGGAGTGCTTGATCAGGCTCTAGTGTGGTGTCAGAAGACGGATAAAGGGCTATTCTGGAGCGCAGTGAAGAAGCAGAAGCAGTCGACCTTTACCATCTCATCAAGCGGCACAACAATGCGAGCTCCAAGGGAGGTGCTGAGCATAAGCAAAATCCAGACGAACGAAGAAGACGAGCAATGGCTCATCCGTCTCCGCAACCACGGCCTGTCAACAGATGATGAATCCAAGTTGCTCATCCTCCGGGAATTCATCTGGAGATTGAGTCAGATGAAGAGCCGTGACCCGGCTTCTATGGATAGTGGGGCGGTTACGGGACTCAGCCCTATCGTAGTTCTGCGAGAGATACAAGGGGCTAAGATACAATCTATTCTCTTTGATGAGAAAACCGTTCCTGATGAACCAGCCCGACGGGCCGAGTCGCGCGCTGATGCCGATAAGGGCCCTCGCACTATCGCTGATGCTTTACTCGAGGCGTCTATCACTATTGATGAGCCTAGGCGACGAGCCAATCTAAATAGCCAGCGGAACAGGCTCAGTACCGGCGAAAATATTTCCCCGCGAGCCTCGCTGTCTCCTACATCCACAACCCAACCTACATCGCCCACCGACCGCGCCAGCATAGACGAGTCCCGGCGCGACTCGTCGGTGGCTAGGGGCCGCACATCGCTGCGCAGTGACTCGGCATCTACGGTTCAGGATCGGCCCTACTCGAGTCGGCGAACCATGCGCCATCAGTCCAGCGCCTTAGATCTGATGAACAGGAGAGACAGTAACCGTTCGGTCGCCGAGACCAGCACGACGGAGACCACAGCCTTCGGCCAAGTTGACACACCACTAGCGCATAACGTCCCCTCAAACCCCAAAATCACACTCACGGAGAATGTGGATGACATGGCAGTGACATCGCCTAAGACGAAGAACCCGCCACATACTTACGAGGGCAACGATCCCAACATCTTGCAAATGCTGGACAATATGTTCGTCGACAACTTCCCGCACGATGTTGTTGAATTCGGCCCCCTAGTGCCCACAGTATCCCGACGTAGAACGAATCGCGGTAGCGGCCAACAGCAGCCTTTCGATGACGCGTGGAAACCCAGCGGACGAATGATCGCCTCCTTCTCCGAGCACACAGGCGCCATCAACTGCGTCGTCCCTTCACCGGACCACCTATTCTTCGTCACAGGCGGCGACGATGGCTGCGTCAACGTCTGGGACTCATCGCGGCTGGAGCGTAACGTCACCCACCGCTCGCGTCAAACTCACACCCACTCACCCGGCGCCCGCGTTCTCGCCTTATGCTTCATCGAAAGCACGCACTGCTTCGTCAGCTGCGCCACCGACGGCTCCGTCCACATTGTCAAAGTGGACACCATCATCTCCAGCGGCTCTACCAAATACGTGCGCCTCAAGCTGCTGCGCGAATATCAGCTTCCCCCCAACGAGCACGCCGTCGCCTGCTTCCACTTCAAGCAAGACCTATCTTCCATCCTGATCCTCACCACCAACCGCTCCCGCGTCCTTGCCATTGACCTGCGCACCATGACCCTCCTCTATGTTCTGGAGAACCCCGTCCACCACGGCTCTCCGACCTGCTTCGTGGTCGATCGCAAGCGCCACTGGCTCCTCCTCGGCACCTCCCACGGCGTCCTCGACCTCTGGGATCTGCGCTTCCGCCTTCGCTTGAAGGCCTGGGGTATCCCGGGTAAATCCCCCATCCACCGCCTCGTGCTCCACCCGTCTAAGGGCCGTGGTCGCTGGGTCTGCGTGGCCGGCGGCACGGGGCTCCCGGAAATCACCGTCTGGGACCTTGAAAAGATGCAGTGTCGCGAGATCTATCGCTCGTGTTCCCCCGCTGCCACCAAAGAAGCCAACGCGGCGGTGTCCCGCGACTACAAGGTCTGGGATGTGGACGAAGAGAAACCAGAGGGCATGCTCGACCGCTTCGCCACTTTCACCAACCTCGTCAGCGTAGACAGTCTCGGCAATGCCGCGGACGGTATTCGCGCCGTCGCGGCCGGGTGTGGCGTTTTTGACGACTGTCCCCGCGATCTGCGACACGGGTATCTAGTCACGGCCGGAGCCGGCGATAAAAGGCTCCGGTTCTGGGATCTCGCGCGCACGGAGACGTCGTGCGTGTTCACGGGCTTCGGGGCTGCTGAGCCGGGCACGGGAATCAACGCGAATCCAATGTCTACGGGATCCGTAGCCTGGGGCGACGAGCCTAAGGCTGTGTTTACGAGTAATGCGGCGCCTAACAACCCCGCTCTAATGGTCACAGTCGAGCGCATCCCCAAATGCCTGGGTCCTGTCCCCTCCTCTTCCTCCTCCTCTGCGGCGCAGGCAAACGAGAGTTCGACCAGTTTGCCGAGGAGCGCGAACGGGAACGTCAAGGCGGCTGGGAGTGGCAGGGAGAAGCCGCCCCGACATGCGGTGATTTCGGCGGAGCAGGCGCGGCTGTTGAGGGGCCATTTGGATGTTGTGCTCGATGTTATGGTGCTGGAGGTACCGTTTGTTTGTACGGTTTCGGTGGATCGGGCCGGGGGGATTTGCGTTTTTAGATGAGTTCTTGGGGGTGGCCGGGGCGAATAGGCTGGGCATATTGATAGGTTGAGCTGGGGTCTCTGAGGGTCTGGGATGGGCGTTCGAGAGGATTGCGGTTTTGGGTTCCTCGGGGTCTTGGCAGGTGACATAGAAGCCTATTATACGGTAGGCTGTCTGTAGATAGGGCAATGGCAAGGTGGGATAGGGCAGGGCAGGGCAGGGCAGGGCAGGGCAGGGCAGGGCAGGATAGGCTAGGTACTGGATGAGCATGATTATATGCTGATGAATTACATGATGATATCAGGTCATAGGAATAGCACGTGATGCCTTGGTCTGATGTGAACAGTCTTTTGAACCGTTGAAGAGCCATAAGGTGGAACTCTTGCTACTATATTCATTGCTAGTCACGGACTCAGAGGAAGGGGGGGGGGGGGGACAGTGGAGTAAACTGATATCTCTGGAGGTTGGTGGCCAAGCCGGGTGCGTGACGATTCGTCAACCAGGAATCTAGAAATCCAGAGAGGATAAGCAAATACCACAGCAGTTCCGTCGCCCGAATATCTCTCATGATTGTTTTTGTCTCTAGGTTCCTCCAGAGTTTTGTCAGCTCACTAAATTCTCATTCTTCCATCCATCCATCCGTTCATCCCTATTTCCCACGTTTAATAACCCCTAAATTCGCAAGACCTTTCCCCTTTCCCCAGCTCAAGGACTCCAAGGAAACACTAACCTACTTCCAACCGATGCTTTGATATAACGCAAGCGCGGCCCCCCGTACAGATACCCGGCAACCCCACGACCGATCGCGCCTGCCTCCCTTCATGTTTGCCCCCCCTTTGTATACGTCACCGCACTCCACTATACCACAAACAGCGCTCTACCCGTCCTAGAAAGCAAGCAATACGCACACAACCGTACAAGAGGGGGAACAGCACGGCTACCTAGCTGGTGTACTGTAGTGGTGAACATCGCGGACTCTCCATCTGCGGCCCGGGGTTCGATTCCTCGGCTAGGTGAACGACAGACGATCCTTCTTTTTTGGGAGTGCGATTGGCGTTCTTGGATTGTTCTGGGCTCTGAGGAGTTTCCTTGCGACTGCTGTTTCGGCGGGCTTAAGGTCGTGCGGAGGGTTCGCGGTATTTCAAGCTCGAAGCTCGACGTTCGAAGTTCTTGGGGATTCAGGGCTGTTGCGGGACGCTTAGGGTGGGACTTGCGGTTTATTTTGTGCTGTGCTTTCTTTCTTTGCTTTGCGGAGTTGTTGTAGGGGTTGAGATTGTTGGGTTTGCTCTGAGACGCGTTACTTATATAATGTGCTGGTCAATTCTAATTGCGGTATAGGGGTGGTTCTACTCAGTCTCTGCGTCAGGAGCTCTTAATTTGCATCCAGCTCACTCGTTTGTGCCGCCATGTGGCCCTTGGCCAAACCCTCGCATATTACGCCAATAGGGACATTGAGAAATTCTGCTTAGTTGATCCTACCGGTAGACAGCCCTGTCATGTTTTAACTAGGTTGTAAGCGTTTATTCGTCACTTTACAATCAGCCCACCTCCGGTTTTCTAGAGATTTGTAAGCAGATAATCACCTGGATTGTGCAGTGTCTTGTCTGCAGGCTTTTGGGGTCTTCCGTCACCTCTGATAGCAAACGCCGGTCTGTTTTTCGCTCTGCCTGATAGACTCTGATCTGCGTGGTCGGAGCCCCGAGCGAACGATTAAGGGCCAGGATACACAGGGGTGTCCTCTGTGACATCTGGAATCAAATTCCGCTACTATAGCAGCTGATCCTGTAATAACCTGCGAATTTCTATTTAGAATGAGATGGTAGTGAAAAGGCTTGTAGATCTCGTTTAGATCCTGGTTGCCTCTTGCAAAGGCTCAATCAATATTGGTCCGTTCTCGTGGACGCTCGCTGCCGTCCTAGTACTGGTACTGGTACGCTCAACACCGTGAATAACGGCGAGACGACCTCTGTACCCGTCAAGTAGGCTGGCTGCTCTCTAGATACAATTACAAGAAATGGAGACTCAGCCCATCGGGTCGTGAAATGGTGCCCTGTTCACCACGGTTTCCTTCGGATTGGCGGGTCGACTAGCCATTGTTTTCCACGATTTGTAGTATCCTCCTCATCAGCGGGCAAACTACCTTGTTCTAGGGCATATTCAAGCACAGTTTGTAATCGTTGCTCCCCGGATCATTACTCGACGGTTCTCTTATGTACAAAAAGCATTGATCCAAGGGAATTGATCGGGAGGTATTTAGACCTGTCCGTTCGGCCGCCTACGAACTCGATCCCTCTTGGAGTTGGACTATCGAAAATATCTGGAACCCGCACTCTTCCCGTTTATACTTCCTGCTTCAGCTGGATAGCAACGTCATCCTATCTCTACCATTCCGTAAACTTCTACCGTCGCCATGCGCGCATTCCATATATTTGCCGCCTATCTGCCTTACGCAGTCACAGTCCTGGCTTCGCCTGTGGGTCTGGACCAGCATTCGTCGGCGCAATCCGAATTGACTAACGAAGAATTTGACCCGACAAAGTTTCACGGTGTAAAGCCAGGATTGATGCATCGGGCCACCTTTGGAAAAGTGGGGGAACCCGACTGAGAACCTATGGCCAAGATGGCCTTACATACAGTCACGGAGCACAACGCCGCTCAGATTTTTTGAATCAAAGTCCAAAGAAAGATAAGAAGCTAAAGAGCACCACGACCGACCAGAATCAAGTGCCAAGATTATGGACGACATCTTGGGGGTTCTGAGTTTTTACGGGCTATCGAATATCTAGAGACTGGCGAGGCCTCAAGGGCTGGCTTGAAGGACCCTCTCCATATTTCCACCACCGAATTGGAGTTCTATTGGTCATTATTCAAGGAAAATCCTAGTTATAAGATTCAAGATCCTTTTGTGGAAAAGACGTTTGGTGGGAGTCGGGATCCAAAGTGACCGCTTTGGGATCGCGGTAACTGGTATTCGGTTCGGTGATGAGATGGCTAGAAAGATGGACGATCTCCGTGGTCCGCTAAGGGTCTCATGGTATTAACTATCTATGGAAGCTGGTTTCTTTCACAGAACTACTATCCTAAATGCACTCTAATGTAGCCAAGACAACAGAACTCGTCATCCGTCTGCGACCGAACCAATACGCTTGGCATTGGAAGTCCTACCGTTGGGACTAGTCTTATCGATCATATTCAGGAGCTTTCGTTTGGAGCGGGGAGGAAATCTTTTGGGCTTTCTTTTTTGTTGCAAAGCTTTCCGTAGTGTAATACCACTATACCGGTGGTACCTCTTCAAAAGACGGCTGGAAACGGTGGAGAGCTATGCGACGGTGTTATCGCTCCGTGGCGAGTCAAGTTGCTCGAATTCCATAATGAAGGGTGTAACATGTCATCGCATGGTGAATGGGGGTTAATCAAAAGAAACGCTAATGGAATTACATCGAACTATATAATCTTGGAAAAGGTAGCCGTGGTTTGCCAATTTTCAAGCTGGTTCAAAAAGCTCTCTGATACATGAGAAAGAGTCCTAGATCACTTTTCATTGCTACAAAAGAAGGCGTATTCAACAAAACACAATGATTTCGCGTGAAGGTGGCAGCATGGAAGCATTGTCCTCCGTAGACACCTATCTTTCCATCCACAATGCCGCTAGCAAGGCAACTTATATCGTCTTTACGTATCATTCTCGAATTTGAGTCCCGCTCGCTTCCTCGTCGCCCCGTATATTCCCGCAATATCCCCCCTATCACCACCAGCGTGCTCCGCCACCTCCTGCACATATCCCAACGCCGTCTTCGCATTAGACAGTTCTACACCCGATGCCTCAGCCAGATTTATCGCATGATTCAAGTCCTTAATAGCGTTGTTGGCAGAAAACAACGGTTCCTGCATCTTCCAGTACGTGCCTTGTAGCATGCGATCTCCGTAAGCGCTGTAAGCACCCCCGAGCAAGAGATCCACGAGCTGTTTCAGAGGCAGTACGCCCACGCCCGACTTCTCAGCCACCGTGAACCCTTCCGCGAGCTGCGTCACCATGTTCATGACGAACGTGTTCCCGATCAGCTTGAGCTTCGAAGACGTCCCGTGCGGCGCGTCTTCGAACGGCACCTCGGCGCGTCCCATCACTCCCTTGATGAAAGGCCGCAGCCTATCGATCGCCGCTTTTGGGCCCGCGGGCACGAAGATGAGCTGTCCAGAATCGGCAGCTGCCGGGGCCCCGAACACCGGGCTAGCCACAAACTCTACATCGCCGCCGAGGGCCGTCAGCAGGGCGCCAACGCGCTCGCTGGCCTCGGGCGCCACGGTCGAGCAGTCAACGAAAGTCTTGCCGCGCAGTGCCTTAGCGCCTAGCTGGGCGATCGCGGCGTAGCTGTCTTCGACGGCTTGGTCGTTGCTGAGACATGTGAAGATCAAGTCGGCGCGCTGGACGCCGGCGGGGACAGAGTCGACTACTTGGGTTTTCCCGGCGGGCAGCGTGGCTGCGAACTCTTGGGCTCGCTGCTGGGTGCGGTTGTGGACGATGAGGGGATGGGCGAGGGAACCTTTCTCGACCAGGTTCTTGGCCATGCCCTTTCTAGTCTTGAGCTTGAACCCAAATGGACAAAGGGTGGGGGTGGGGGTGGGGGGCTAGGTAGTGCGAGGTGGGGTATTGGCTGAGGAGTTGCTTACACGTCCCATGTTGCCGAGGCCTATCCACATCAGTGTAGGCGCCATTTTGGATATCTTTCTAAACTTGAAATCAACAGGACTCTTCTGTTTTGAGCGACTACGATACAGAACGGGAAATTTGGCAATTGTCCAAGTCATGGAAGGAGATAACATGCATGAATAAGGTGCTCTGGGTTGGGGGGGGGGGGGGGGGGGGAAGCTTCACTTTCGCCTGTGGAGAACTATGTGGGGTAGCAAGGGTTAGTAAGGTACAGTACATGTCAGGTCTCTAGAATCGACTTATGGCCCTCTCCCGTATCACGGCACACTCTGCCACGAGCAGAAGAAGACCAATGCTTCATTT
>JAOYMO020190236.1:0-32318 GCA_025802455.2 Iodosphaeria phyllophila | reverse complement strand
GACGTACGCTGGATTGCGATTTTGTCGTATTTCAAGAGATAATCGCTCGCAACCCAGGCGTCCTGGTTTGTTGTTTAGGATCGTTGCAACTCAAATCATCGAGGTCCGGCTATACACAACCTTCATATAGTAAAGAAACAGCCTATCAAACCCTAAATACTTGTCGCTTGCACATGTCCAGCCGCTCTTGGATTGTGTGACCTCCGCAACACAGGCTGCAAATCTATCAATACGCTCCTCTTGCACGGCAAGGCCAGATACATGAACAGGTTGTGTAAACGACAAGTATCTATTCTGCCCCTCTGTTGTCTCTTGATATATCAACTTCATTTTAATTCACTGCCTCTGGACTAGATACTGTGGGGGTCCCAACATTCATTCTAGAAATTATCAGGCATGCGCATACAGACTAGTCTCAGTGGACAGTACTCTGATCCCTTTTCTTATCCTGTGGCTTAGCAAACCAATCGGATGCAGGTGTACAGAGCTATCGTGCCTACACTTCCGCGCTTTTACGCCTGACAAGTTTAATTGACGTCCCGCATTACTTTGATCAATTAGTCAAATCTGTCTTTGGGGTCTGAAGAATCCCTGGAACCACGGAGTAGCTGGCGTGAACGCCGCTGACACGCAGTTCCAACACAAGGGAGCGTTAGCGCTATTGGTATACCAGTCTGCTAGAGCACTCTGTACATTAGCTTCCCTGCGATTCTTACCTTTGATGCACAAAGTTGAAGATCGCGGTCTGTTTCGGTTGTGCCGGAGGATTCCGTTACGATTCGCAATCACAACGAAATCACCCACTCGCTTTCGGCGTCTTTCAGAGCCTCTTCAACAGGGTGTAGAGGCTGGTTTAGACGCTCTGGGTGGAGACGGCGCCTGCAACTCATCAGAATCATTTAACATTGAAGCCCCACTCATTCTACTCGTTGCTGAATATCTTGTTGGGCATTCGATCCTCGTCAGGCGCAATGTTCAACCAGAATTCCGGTTCGGGCCATCCAAGACCGATCCAAGCCCCAGCTCCGTCCATAATTCCCACCCCACTGAGTTCAGCGTTTTCATCGGCTGCCCCGGCTCCGGTCCCGGTACCCGTGGAGCCACGGAACCAGTCTACTGCCATCTCTTCCGCTTGCCTAGGATGTGTAAGTGCGACGATCAGCCATGGGGCTGTCACTCTTTCATGCCTCTCAGAACGACATTAACAATCTTTTCTCCAGCGATCTAAACACCTAAAATGCGACGGGACGAACCCGTGTAATCGTTGCAGGCTAAATGACATCCCTTGTCAATACATAGCCTCTCGGCGTGGCTATAAGGGACCCAAGAGGAATACAGCCCAGAACCCGAATAAACGGCACGCTTCCGACTCGCCTGAGAGTAATGGTGGCCCCGAAAGCACGAGCTGTCCGATGTTGTTAGGGGCCACAGGTCCAACATCTGCCATGGCTGTTGCCACCTTTGATCCGGCGTTGAATTTGTCCTCTTCGCCCTTTGCAGCTACACCAGCTACATCAAGTGTTCAGGGCTTCAGTAGTCCCCAACAACACGTTTTCACTGGAGCTGTGGTAGAGACGAGTCCTCGGTGGCCGAGCCAGCCAGTTTCTGACAGATGTATCGACTCCTTCTATTTCCATTTCCACCCTGGACACCCGGCAGTACTGCCCAAAGCACAGCTCCTGAAAGCAGCTCAGGAGAAAGACCTAGATCATCTGCTAGCAGCCATGAAATGGGCCGGATCTCTCTATCTGGACGTAGGACCTCAGCGTGCCACCTATTATGAAGAAGCTATGCGTTTAGCTTACGCGCCCGAAGCTCCCCGAGATGGCTTCCTCGTCCAAGCCCTCATAATTCTCATTGTAGGTCTAGATGGCGACTGCGATCAAGCGAAAGCTAGAGAAATCCTAGCGGATGCGGAACGTATTGCCATTGAAATTGGGCTTTGGACGCGGAGTTACGCAGCATCAAACGGCGATGGGAATCCCGTGTTGGAGGAGAGCTGGCGTCGGACTTGGTGGGATCTGTTCGTGGTAGATGGTATGATTGCTGGCGTACATCAAGCCACCAACTTCCTGCTTTTTGACATCGTCTCGGATGTTGCTCTTCCCTGCGAGGAGATTGACTATATGTCTGGCGTAAGCGAACAGTCATTGGGTGTTCATGGTCGATTTCAGCTAATTCATATTCCAGAATATTCCTCGCTCCAACAGCCTAGAAGATCTCGATGATGCAATGTTCTTGGATGAGGATATCTCGTTTTCCTCGTTCGCTTACCGCATCGCATCGATAAGGAATCTGGGTCGAATGATGCGCTTGCCTCCGACCAGCGTGTTCCCGGATACCGGCAATGTCGACAAGATTGAGTCGCATTTGTCCAATTGGCGACTTCATCTCCCTGCAAGCAAGCAAGATTGTCTCACCAAAGACTTAAAAGTCGACGAGATGATGTTTCAGGGGTTCATGATCAACTATGCGTAAGTCGTCCATCCGGTCCTACTGCAATCAAGTGACCATACCCGTTAACCCATAGCGATATAGGTGTACTATCATGCTTCACCAGCCTCTTTCTCAGCTCGATTCTTCGCCAGCTCGTGATGTCGATGCTTGTAAGCCCCATCAAATTGTGCGCAGTGGCGACCAGTTCAACGGACATACGCGGCACATAATCATGGCTGCGAGTGGAATAAGCAAGATGGTGACATATAACGCACCCATCACATCGCACACCCACTTTTTCACTTGTGTGTTGACGTTGTCCTCGATCGTACACCTGTGCAAGTGGGCCCTGTGTTATATCCACAATGATGAAGATTTGCGTCAACAGATTCGCCTCAACGTTGGGTCTCTTAACAAACTCAGCACCGTATGGGGAGCGGCTGCCAAGGCTGGTGGACAAGTTCGCGGTGTTGCTAAGGAGATTTACCGGACAAAGAGGGCGCAGGAGAACAATGCGACGTTCTGGGCAGGTTTTACCCAAGAGGAAATCATCAGCAGCTACGCTTCAGATGAGAGTATTATGAGTGAGGTCAATACTTTGTTGCAACCTTGATCGGAGCTGTATTGTCGTCGCTGAATACCCTGGTTTTAAGCGGATTGGCGGTCCGGATCAATCAGTCGAAAAAGATAGTCGTTAAGTCGAGCGTGACATTGAAAATCGGGCGAGGGGCTGCAAAATATTCATGTATCGGTACCATATAGCAATGCCTACTCTGTGATAAATTCAGAGCAGCACAGTGTGGCTGATTGCGGTTCACCTGAAGACCTACTATGACTTATGTATGCGAGAAACACCAAAGAGCGAAGCTTCTTCTAAACCTCATGGCAACATCAGGATCTTCAATGCAAGCTGAGCGAATAATCCCTGCGAGTATGTCAGCTACCTGCATTGCTGTCCGTTTAGAGGCATGCATTCCAACGAAATCGCAACTGCGGCTGAGGAGAATACCTTTCCCGAATTGTAACCGAAAGGCTTTGCATGGACAATTTGGTCGCCGATCAATCTACAGAGACAATGCAGCTGACAAGATACTCAAATAGAATTTCTGCCGGCTATTCCTGCAGGCCTTCGAGAGTGTCGGTCTGGTTTTGAGGCGGGTTGGCATGACAAAAACTTTTGCAATTCTTCTAACTTATATAATTACTTCCGATATGTATTTCCTCGTTCGCGTGAAATGTGAAATCGCTAGTGGAATTGCAAGAGTATAGTTGAGCAGCTACAATCGATGAACGCTTAATATCGATCATGTCCGGCCTCGATCAGTTGAGATTCTGACATGGCGAGAACACTCTGTGTGCAATAGGGGGGCAGATTGGACTTTGTGCAACTATGAGGATCACCCTGTTTCCAAAGGCACTTTCTTTTCCAATTGACTAATGTCCGCATACTTCGGGCTCCATGATGAAACTCTATCTGCAAGTCCCCGAGAACAGCCATTTTGGTTCCGGTTCCTGAACAAACCTCGCCGACTTATGACACAGCCTCCTCCGGAGCTTTTAGGTGTGAAAGAACGGATGACAGATCACAACCGGTTTAAGTTCCACATCAAATCTTCGGGGCTTTTCTTGTAAAGCTGATGTCTTCTGCTGCTGGCCGCAAAGGTGTCACACCAGCGCACGCTGGAGGTAAACCGTGTCTACTGCATGTAGGCAGGGTAGGACATGCGTCGACGACGACCATCCTTGTCGACGAGTAAGGGAATCTTTGTCTTGTTGGACTCTATTGGCGCTAAATAGCTTCATGCACTACGATCAAGAATCTGATTGATATTTATGGCTGCTGAAGCTCTATGACATTCATATCCATGGAACGGCGACTGAGGTCGCCGAACTCTTCCGGGGCTTGTGGGGAGGGCAATTGGATAGGTGTTCGGATCGACAGGAAAGGCGTCGGGCGCCATCGACCTTACCGGCGCTCCGTGAAACTGGGCAATGGCACTCGGCTTGCTCCGAAATAGCCTGATTGGTTTTGATCATGCAATCAAAATGGTACTTGTTCTGCAAACAAGTCACTCCGGTAAGGACGAAGCCCACAGGCCGAGCTGAGTTCACAACTCTGTTGTTCTGTGGTCAAACTTTACAGTTGCAGTAAGTCAAAGCACCCGCTCATGAACCGATCGCGTTACGGTTGGATTGGGGATTTACACCCAAATGTCCGCTCTCCATGAGGCCACCAGCAACTCTACATGAATACGGTAGTGAAATTTTTTGAAGCCAAACGCCTGTTCGGAAGCCTTCTTATCGTTTACTAACTTGTACAATTCAAAAATCATGTTGCAATTTCTGTGAAGTAGTGATGTGTACACAGTAGGGGATGTGAAAAGTCCAGCTTTAACATCTTATTATGCAGCCGGTTCACCAGATGCAGACCACGCCATAAGTGCCTTCCGAGGATGATAAAGCAATAATATACAAGTGATGATTGGGATGAATATGACCCTATGCATCTGTGAACCAAGTTTGAAAGCCATTGTAGACATCTTTGTTGAGTAATGAAGATTGTGGTTCTGGGTGGTAGTTTGGTGCTATGGGTTGGCGTTTTCAGGATGGTTGAATGGGTCTGCGGGTAGCAGCGTCAATTCTGATGCAGCGCACTTACATTGAGTAAGGATTTTTACATACAATCGGGCTCCATCTTCAGATCTCTTCGATCTTACTTCATAAATAATTTTTTACCATTTATGTAGAGTTGCTGAGGGTTTCATGGAGAGAGTGCATTTGGTGTAGACCCCAGATCCATAAGGCGGGCGGTACGTGAGCGGGTGGTTTGACATACCTACTGCATATGCTAGGAGGTACCAATACACCGCACCGCCCTCTCCGCCCTCAATGTGGCTTACCCGGATCTACCAGGAGCCTGGGATAGGTGGGTCGTTACAAAAAAGGGTATACACAGTGCCACAGTAGACGCCATTCGGTGAGTCAGTCATTCTATCCATAAAGGTCTAATAAATAGATTGTGTGTGCATTGTAAATTGAAGAAAAGAGGACTTCCTATTCTGGTTAAGTGATCTCTATTTATGTATGATAAATGCCGCAGATGAGGGGTTCTGAGATCCACATCAATGTCCTCGCAACTTGGCTCTTAAGGATGTACCGTATGGGTGTTGTTGAACTGGGACGGATATCGTTGTTAAATGCAATTAAGTGCTGGAAGACTCTACAACAACTGATTGCCTGTCTCAGCGCCACACGAGTAGCGCAGACAGAGTGATACGTAACGGGAATGTAACTTTTCGCGGTAACACTCTACCGTGTAGTGCCTGCGTACACTTTCTCGGCCAGTCACCTCTCCCCATGAATTCCGTTCAGATGTGCATTGATTCGATATGATAGATTTGACCGAGTCTTGAAGTTTGTATCTTACAGTTGTTACAGTACTTGCCCATCTATGATACCGGTACCGGAGAACGGCCCCTGAGCGAGCGAATTCTGAGGTCAAGGGACCAAGATACACAGTAATAGTCAAACGAGAGGAAACATCAGCCAACAAGACTGCGTTTTCGCAGCAATGGGCTCATGGTGGTATCAAGCCTCCTACACCTCCTATCAAAGAAATTTGCAACGCTTTTTAATTTGATTTCTCTTTTGAATCCTAAGGCTTCTGATCATCTGTCTATTTGTATATTTTCATGCGCGACGGTGAAGGGCCGAACCGAAAGTCTGATACTGTGGTAAGTATGACATCGGGGCAGCTATGATAGGGATGTGGGTAAAAGCGGTAAGAACTGGCAGAATAATACCACTCCCAGATTTACAACCAAACTTCAAAGTCACAAGCCAAAGCACCAAGCAACACAGTACGGTAAAACGAACGCATGCCAATTCCAGCGATAAGCGGCAGCTGCCGAAGCCGAGGTAAGTTGTTCGCGTCAGCTCCGCCGTCACTCGCGCGCTTGTCACCGGACAGCCAGCACGTAGGATAGACTGCATTCAGATGACATGAATAGAGATATAGGAGACGTGGCATTATTTCAACAGAACCCCAATTCGCCATTCCTTGTTTGCGTAACTTCTCGAAACTCTAAACTCTTCCGGTTTTTGTTTTCAAACATCCGCCTGTTTATCTTGCGAATCAGAAGCCAAGTTCTAGAGCCTGTTCTTTTTTCCGGTTTGGCCATTGATCCTACAAATACTGCTTAAGCAGTGGCTTCCGCCTTAGTTACAGGAGGGAGTAGCGAGGAACAAACGGAGTCAAAATGGTAACGGTACCCAAGGGCGTCTCGCCCACTTCGTCGCTGACCGTGGTCGACAACCGGACGGGGAAAGCATACGAGATCCCCATCCAACATAACTCGATTCGGGCAACGGACATCAAGAAAATCAAGGCACAGCTAGGCACGGCAGGCACACGAGGGGACCGCCAGGAGGATGAAACAGAACAGGGCCTACGCGTTTATGATCCAGCGTATATGAACACTGCTGTGGTACAGAGCCGCATTACGTACATTAACGGTCTGGAGGGCGTGCTGAGGTACCGTGGCTATCCGATTCAGCAGCTCGTGGAGAAGAGCGACTTTCTTGAGACGGCCTACCTGCTCATCTATGGCGAGTTACCCACATCTTCTCAGCATGATGTCTGGCGTGCGGATGTTATGCAGCATACGTTTGTCCACACGGACATTGAAAATATGTTCAAATCATTCCGCTATGATTCACACCCTATGTCGATGCTTACATCTGCCTTTGCGACATTGGGCGCTTTTGCACCAGAGGCCAACCCGTCCCTAGCCGGGCAGAAGCTGTACACTAACGCTGCATCCGGGAATCCTGATGCACTCCACCTACTCGACAGACAGATTCTTAGAATCATTGGCAAGGCGCCCACTTTGGCCGCTGCGGCCTATCGTATGCGCCAGGGGCGGCCATTCAACCGACCTGCACAGGGATTGTCTTACACAGGGAATTTGCTGTATCTGTTAGACCATTTGTCAGGGCACGAATATCGACCTCATCCCGTACTAGAGAAGGCCCTCGACGCACTCTTTATCATCCACGCTGATCACGAAGTAAACTGTTCCACGGCCACAGTCCTTCAAGTAGGCAGTTCTCTGGTGGACCCATACAGTGTTGTTGCGGCGGGCTGTGCAGCCCTTTATGGCCCTTCGCATGGTGGAGCCTCTGAAAGTGCGATCCGGATGCTGATGGAAATTGGCTCGCCTGAGAATGTGCCGGCTTTCATGGAGAAAGTTGAGAAGCGAGAGCGCGTTCTCGTAGGATTTGGTCATCGTGTATACAAAAACGTAGACCCACGCTCGACGGCGATCCGGCAGCTGGCTGATGAGGTCTTCAAAGTAACGGGACGTAATCAGCTATTGGATACAGCTCTCGTACTGGCCGAATATGCGCGCAAGAGCGAGTTTATGCGTAAACGTAACCTTTATCCCAACGTGGACTTTTACTCCGGTCTCATCTACCAAGCCATGGGCTTCCCGCTCGACTTCTATCCAGTCTTATTTGCTGTGCCGCGCTGCGTCGGCTGGCTTGCTCACTGGCGCCAAATGATGTTGACCCCCAAAGGCGTCAAGATTTGGCGACCTCGCCAGCTATACCTCGGCGAAGGCGAGCGGGACTATGTTGAGACACGAGACCGAGTCGAAAAGAAGGGAGCGTCAGTCTTCGATGCACCTACACAGATCATTCATGGTGGCGACAGCAAGAGAAATCGCCTTGCCACATTCAAAGATGAAGCAGGCCGGACTCTGGAAAAGAGCAGGCTGTAGCGGCTGGGTCACCTTTCCTGGGCCAGCCCATGCCAGGATATATTCTCTAACCGATTATGCGGATACATCGCCACGGCTTCCATAGATTAAAGCAGTACCGGTATTGGTTCAGGTGGGATCTATCATGGATCCTTTGAATTCCGTAAATTTAGCACCTCTATGTTGTAGTACTACCCAGGGGTCGACTTGTGTATTTGTTCGTTAGAATGAGAATCATCGGTCTAATGCTGAGATGAGAGCAACCGCGGCTCAGTTTCCAGCAGGAAACATGGAAATGGGTGGTGGATGTTAGGAAATTTCGTCCAGGTTAATCTTGCATTGGCTTGGCAATAGCTGATTGAAATTGTGAGGTATAATGCTTCATTAATCCACACGTACCACTCCTGGTCACTCAAGCAATGGCCGTCTTCTATTGTCTTGAACTGTAATTGGCGTTCTCATGTGCTTTATGAAAGTTGAATCTTTGACCACCCTCATAGTCACACAGTGATGATGGTTTCTCCAAGCGCTACTGTACCAAGATGTACGGCACACGTCGTGGGACAGCAGGAGTCCGTGCAACTGAGATAAGCATATCTCGTTCCCCTTCTCTGATCGTAATAAGGCAATGGTTTCCACCAACTATGATAACAGGCAGGTAGTTTCTGCTCGACGAAGGCATGGTCGCACAGCACTCCTCGCACATCTTCGACTATTGTAGCTGCCAGGAATGTACTCGTATAGTTCAATCGGACCAAAGTAAGGCGGAAACCGCGATGGAGCAGAACCTGAATGCTGGTAATTACTTACGAGATTCGTCGCTCTAACGAAACAACACTGGGACCATCAAAGGACAAAACCGCGGCAATGTTACACCAAACCACAAAGAGGTCTACAACACATTTCGGCAGGCATGTAGTTCTCTTTGGCAAACGCCATCTTTCCTGGAATTATCATCCCGACAATCGTACCGTCCAATATGTGCCTGTTCGTGTGCGGGGGCCAATCCTATGGAGTATCGTGGCGACAAGCCTCATCGTCCTTGGCGGAGCAGCATGGGATGTGGGAGCTGACGTGAAGGATGTGCGACGGAGGCGACTTTGGCCCACCGCGTCCTCCAGTTTGACATACGAACAGCTTCAAGCTGCAAAGAATTCGAGGACGAGCTTGGGCCTTTGGCGAAGTGCGGGACATGCTGGAAATGCTTCGCGCAATCATGACTCGAAGGATGAGTCTTTCTCAATCCTTCAGTCTTGGAACCGCCTGGACGGTCCGCAAAGGACTATCTATGGAATTATGGGCTTGTGTACGAGTGTTTGGGCTGGCGAGAAACTTGTCGCTAGCTTTTTGCCTCGTTCTTCGTGGCAGATGCTGGTCAACTCTTTCTGCCATGTTCCCGCTGGTCGACGCAACTTCACCTTGCTGACGTCTACTTTCGGCCATGCCCGCCATTTTGCTCACATCGGCTTTAACATGTTCGCCCTGTACTCTTTTGGGAGCATTGTAACAAATGGACGAACATTCGGGGATGCCGGTCGTAGCCACGGGACAAGTCAAGGTCAAGGACAAATCACTGCTTTCTTCCTCTCGACAGGTATCATCTCTAGCTTAGGGTACCACTTGACGTCCATCTGGCCCTCTCGAAGCTCGCGTCTTGTACCTTCCCTTGGAGCCAGCGGCTCTCTTATGGCACTAGTCGCTGTCTTTGCGCACGACAACCCCGACAGTGCAATAGGCTTGGTTTTCCTACCGTCGGAGTTCTCAATTGCCGCACCTCAAGCAGTGCTCGGCATTGCCGCCTTTGATACCGTGGGCCTTGTAGGCACAGCCATCAGGGGCGGGCGTCCGCTCTACAGCATCCCTATCAGCCATGCTGCGCATCTTGCGGGTCTCGCGGCTGGTGTCGCCTACGTCCATTTCAATGGTAATAGATATATATGGGAGCCTGCTCGCCGGTACGCGTTCGAACGCATGCAAGCCATGGGATGGATTTGAAGGGATGTCCAACCATCGAGATTTGTGTTTCCAAAGCCGAGTCGATTTTAAAAAAGTGACGATCACAAGTGAGCGCCCGACACAGCCCAGAGTTATTCGGTACAGAGCCTGTTTACTTCGGAAGTGATGAATCATCAAATGGCTCGGAATGAGGCACTTCGGCGAACTCAAACTACACATCCACAAGTTTTCACTACCCAACACACGATATTATATGTGAGTATCACACCTATAAAGCAGTGAAAACGGGGGCTACACGGAAATTAAAGTGCAGATATTCTCCAATAACCATTTTCCGGGGGGGGAGAAAAGCCCACTCCACCTTGGATACTTTTACTGACGGCTCACGGAACTAATAGCCTATAATCAATGGGTGTGATAGCCTCATACGCAGCAACTTCCAAGACTCGGCCACAATGCTGCAAGTTTCTACCTGCCCTTTGAGCAGAGCGAACAGCCAAGAAACCGGGTTCTGTTCGGGCTGAAGCCGGAGAAGAGAAGTCTTTCGCCCTTCCGTGATGAATGGGGTGAGAGTGAGAGACAAAGCAAGGCTGGGGCTGATTTCTTTCTCAGAGTGTCAGCTTCAGTCCGATGTTTTGCTGCAGAAGTGATTGGTCGGTGCAGAACCCCATTGATGATTCTTTCTCTCAACTTACCTTCACTGTTCAGAAAAAGACAAGTGGGTTGTTGGAAGTGGCACTTACACCTCGCTGTGGCAGAGCAGTGATATACTCATAAGACATGATATATTTACGACGCATTATCGGATTAGCTCAATTTATAATACCCGCCATCAGGGGTACTGGACTGACCATTGGTTACACGGCCACATTAGACTACTCCAAGGCCAGCCTTTGGGGCAGATTTACTTCGATAGCCTAAGGCACTCACGACATAAATGGATAATAAATTCATTGGCGAGTTTCGAGAGAGCCCAATGCCACACCTAAGTGTTCATTGTGTTCATATTTGAATGTCAAAGCGTTTAACGATGCCTTGATCCCGCTTAGCAGCTGTTCAGGCCTGGTGAGCTCAGCTCTCTAGTTTATATCTGTTCAGCTCGTGGAATTCAAGGCGGCAATGCATGCAACGTGAGCGTTTTGATCTGATGATGTCTTTTTACCACGCGAAATCCGGTGCTGGAAGCGACGGGGGGCAATGATCATTTAAATCTCTTCAAGATCTTTAGCTTTCATCCTTGATATCGACAAATGTCAATGACAGTGATCCCAGCATGCCCTTGCATTGTTTGGCGGGAGTGGCAAATAGACCTTTTAACGTTTAACGTTAAAACCGGGCCGGACCGCCTTGGGATAGGCAGTAATCTCGAGATCCGGGGTCACCATGGATCTTGTCTGTAGAGCCGTCCGAAATTTTGAGTAATGTCCGCACTTGTGCTATTGGCTCATTGCAAATGTGTTGATGGAAGTAGTACGAAACCGGTAACTCATTGACTGTTACTGAACATGTTGTGGAATCCCATGGCAGCTTGCTCTGGATTCATAAAAACTGCAACGAAGCTCCCGACGTATTTCTATCAGGCCAATATCAGACCTTTTCCCATGTCGAGATCATCCTCTGCTCAAGCTGGCCTTGCAAACCCGCTTCCAAAGAACTCACGCAGGCAAGATAGGGGGTCAGGCACAGAAAAGTCACGTGAAATTGGGCTGATGCTAACAAATCCTACGGTCGAAAAAATAACACCATTTTCAGTGTGCCAGCCAAGCGAAACATTCCGCTGGCACTGGCTGTCAGATCGAGGAGGAAAAGTGTGTTGCAAGGTATGGAACATTCTGCAGGGCTACAGTGCAGCCCACAAGCTCTCTCCTCGACGAGAGGAGGCATGCATGGTTGGATGACCGGATGTGCACGTACTGTAACACAGATCTGCGACATGACTTGAGACGAGAATCTTCACGCGATTTGCCGCTCACCCTTACTGAAGCGCAGGGTGCAACCCCTTGCGCGCCTCCGTTTCGAGAGACGCTTTGCTGCTAGCGCAACTGCGGACAACTTTTTCTGAATTGATGAGTGGCATCTACCAATCCCCAAACCTGCCAGTCGCGTAGTCATAACTGTTGCGAACATGCTCTCCTTTTGCTGCATGGTTCGTGTTACATAATGCGAGATTTAAAACAGCGACCCATAACCACGGATGGATACAAATCTTGTTCGCGGGCTTCCTCGCGGCTAAGATGTTTCGTGAACCCCTTCAACGTGATTCATGTACGCTAGGTATCCACTCTAGACGGTTTTTCTGGTGCCTATCACGCATATTACTGCATGGCTAGAAAAGGGGCAATGTTCGGATAACTGGACCGCGAGCACATGCCTATTGCTAGTAAAATGCTCACTTGTTTTGCATCCCGAAGACAAGACGTCCTCTTTTTACACATTTACCCACCCGCGAGATACATTTTAAACAAACCTCTTGAGAAACAAATATTCTGAACTGGCTCTCCACTCTATACCTCGTTTGTTGACACGATCGAGCTGTTTCTTTGGATCAACGTGTGCTTCTCTTCCTAATACCACATACCACAAGACGCCATGAAATCATCACGGCTACTCTGTCTACACGCACCGGCAGCAGTGCTGGCGGTCGGCTCACTTACTGATTTCTCCAACTTTGGCACATGCAAATTCCAACAAAGGCTATTGCTATCCTCAAGAGATTCACAGTGTGATATCGAGAGTCTATTTGTCCAAAGCGTGAGCAACGAATCTCAAATTTCAATCTCCTCCTCCCCAGTTCACCGATGGACACGAACGGGGCCTTGCGTGAGTAATGCAACAGTGGGCCGCGAGTATTGTGTTTACTACGATGCGGAGTTTGCGAACGGCAGAGGAATTATTTTCATGACGGACCCAGAACGAGCCGCCGATTTCATCAGTAGACCGGCACTCGCAAACTCCTCCTCCACACTTTCTGATTTGGGAAACGCCGGCTATGAATTGAACGTGGCAGAAAGCAAGAAATGGAGGGTTGAGCCTGTCGAAAGCAAGGGGATGGGGCTTGTTGCAACAAAAAGTTACGAGATAGGGGACCATATTATGAGCACGACAGCGACCATCATGATCGACTGGAATATGATATACGACATACCCGAGAAAGACCTTCGACGCTTACAGGCCGAAGCGACACAGTTGTTGCCGCCCCACCATCATGCTCTATTCATGAATTTGTCAACTCATGACCAGATAGACGACCATACGGCACGGATCAACAGAATTATAGCGACCAACTCGTTCGATATTGAGTCTGACCTGGTCAAGAAACGGAGTGAGAACGACCATGAGGCATTCTACAGCGTTTTCCCAGAAAGTCAGTGCTCTACATATGGCTTGGCCAAAGATAGTTCACCATGCTTTTATCGAGAGAGCTAACAAAATATAAACACTAGTCTCTCGGTTAAATCACGACTGTCGTTCGAATGCAGACTATTACTTTGACCGTGAAACTATGACACATAACGTGCACGCGGTACGACGCATTAATGCTGGTGAAGAGATTACCATATCTTATATCGAGTAAGCAACAAGCCCGCACCCCATTCTCTACGGTTGGGTCTTATAATGTTGAAAGTTTCATCTAACTGGATATGTTTTTCTCAGTCCCATCCAGACCCGAAAGGCCCGTGTCCATCGTCTCCAGCATTCCTGGCATTTCCCATGCTCCTGTAGCCTATGTACGCAAAACGATGTCCTATCCCAAGCTTCAGATGCGCGGATCCGGCAAGCTGAGGATCTGCGGCGACAGCTCCGTGACTATTCGCGCAACTCTCAGGCCACGCCGGCCATGGGTGAACTGTTGATATCGCTGTATGAGCAGGAGCGCCTCTGGTCGCATCTCTATCTGGCCTACACGTACGCCGCCCTCGAGTACAACGGGGACGGCCAGCCATGGATGGCAACCAAGTATGCGCAGCTGGCTATCCAGCATGGGGTCGCAGCCGCTGGGCCGGATAATCTAGATGTGAAAGAGATGACGGCTCTGGTGGAGGATCCTTGGGAGCACTGGAGCTGGATGCTAAGGACATGGAAGCGCATGAATTGGGGATCCAGCATCTCTTAGCGAGGCGGGGTAAGTCTTACATGTGCGTTGGATATGGCATAAATACAAAGGAGAGAGCAAATCAAAAGAAGTCAGATAAGTTACTTATAGAATATCCCGTTAATTTGCATGGCTTGGCGTTTTGATGCCTACACGTAGGCTGTGTAGTCGGTAATGGCCCCTGGTCGATCAGCGTGATTCTGTGGAACCAGAACGAACACATGGCAAAAAGAACACATGCCTACATTCAGAAATCCTCATTACTAGACAAAACACTACCGTCACTACATCACACGGAAACCCCATGGCAGTGTAAGACATATCTCTGCGTTACTACTTCGTATAAGTTAGTGGTCTGGGCGCGCTTATTCCGGGTTCTCAGCGTGGCGGGAAATCTCCACAATGAATGAAACAATGCGGCGATGCAGAGTCTCACCCTCGGTAGACCAGATCCGTAGTGTGTGGTAGTAATACGTTCTCAGCCACCTCGCTTACGTTGGAGACACCGTACCTTTAGTAGAATCGCTAAGTTACATCATCTGATCAGCAAGACATCGTATAGCCCTTATGTGATTGCAGTGCATAGTACCGCAGGCCATACTTCGTAGATTCTTCGACATGATCAGGGAGTCTGACCTTGGTTCTCTCATCTGCCGTGTGCAGGGATGAAAGAATCTGAGAGTTAACGCTGGAAACAGCTAAATTTGAGAAAGTGCAAAAAGTATTATCAATCTCTGGGAGCAGGTGGTTTTGATTCAGTGAGTAGATTCATAGGTAGCTGTTCAGTACTGGTCAAGAATGATGCCTCTGTAGGTCTCATGAATCTTGACCTCTTCCTCTTTAAGGATTTATCGGATGATATGGGTACCTTTCACATGCCAATCATTCTAACCAAGTGGTCACCGTGATGATGTATCCCCCATTAAACCTCCAATCTCATAGCTCATTTTCGATGATAGCCAGCCAAGTTCGTTTCCACTGCGCCGCTGAGACATACGTATTTCCCAACCAAAATCCAGCATCAAACATGTGTGCTTTCTAACCCCAAGTCAAGACGTCCCGGATTTCCAAGCTTCCTTTTAATGTATCGTCAACCCAACCGTCATCTCTGCGTCCAACCAACAGAAGTGCCATTGTCTCAAATTTCCAACCCTGGACGGTAATTCAATCCCACCGGAGGAGCAGAAAATTTCTTTTTGTGACTTATACCCAAGAACGCCATCGCCATGATAGCCCCCTTCCCTCAATCAATCGTTACCCTGAAGACCATTCAACCCCAACGCTATGCTAACTGTCAATTACCAGCAGACCTGGCTGGACTAACGACGCAATGGTCTACGCCAAGACCGAGCGAATATGAAACGAAAATTCGTGGCGTCGAAGGGTTTTGGATGTCCAGACATATTCTCCGTGCCGAATTAAAGTAGGTAATTTGTACATGAGCTTTGGTGAAGCGTTTAATCGTTCCGCGACCGTATAAGCTCAGTCGCCCAGTTCACGTCGCTTGCGAAACTGTCGGATCCAATATTCATGGCTGGCAAAGTCAAGAACGAGGGCTGACCCATCCGCGCGGCACTGTTCCGTCTAATCAATGTGGTAGCGGAGTCTAACGTTTTCCCATTCACGTATCCTTGGTCCAGACTTTTCCGTATCTCGATTTGCTCATCGGGCAATTGGTAGCCGGAGAATGGCATGTGCGAGTTTCCTTGGCTATTGGGCGATTTGAGTGCGAAGCAACTAGGTTCATTGGGCGTCGGAAAGTCGTCTTCATCGTTTGAGTCATCCTGGCCGAAATCCGGCGTGTCCATAGAGTGAGCCCAGCCAGACTCGGGCTTGAGCGAGTCAGAGATGTCTAATTGTGGAAGATCAAGCTTGAATGCCGAGACGCAGGGATGTGATGTAGTTGACGAGGACGGCTGTACTCTTTCTCTGTTGATGATCGACTTTGAGGTGACATTGGAATGATCCATCGAGGAATTAACACGATCACAATTACATCTCCGACTTGGGGGAGGTGCCAACTGCGTCACGAAGGAGTTCTCCGATACGGCGGACGTTGCAAAATTCTCGTCGTCATCCAGTTCATCTGCTTCTTCAATAATCTGCTCGGGTATGATGATCTTTTGATTGGCATCCGACGTGGGTCCATCCTCGAGCAGAAATCGCCGCAACGACTCGGGAGATATATCGCGCGATCGGGACCCCTCGGAGGGCGAGGTTGCACGTGACGTTTCTCGTGAGGTGTTTCCAGAAGTTTCCTCGGCACTTTCCCATTGGCTACTAGGAACGGAACGAGCTTCATCCCGCTCAACAAATTCCACCTGATGACACGTTTTGTCAGATCCTCGACTCGACGGTCTCAACCCCCGAAGTCGACGTGCGGCGCCTGCCCAAACTGAAGCTGGTGAAAGGGAGCGAGATGATCTTGAGCGTTTGAGTCTCAGTTGGGGCGATGATCCCACGCGAGCCCGATTAGAATCAAGTATGGTGGAAGCAACCGGCTTGGGGGTTGTGAATTTGTCTCTTGGATTCATAGTTTTGAAGTCATCGGCCCTCAAGCAATTAGTAGACGCACTGCGAAGTCG
Organism: Iodosphaeria phyllophila; assembly: GCA_025802455.2. Taxonomy (NCBI): domain Eukaryota; kingdom Fungi; phylum Ascomycota; class Sordariomycetes; order Amphisphaeriales; family Iodosphaeriaceae; genus Iodosphaeria; species Iodosphaeria phyllophila. The sequence goes on along the minus strand of JAOYMO020190236.1, from coordinate 15,486 downwards.
TGCCTGACACTCCATGGGCATGTCTATTCTGTTCACGGTTTGTCCAGGCAAGAAAGGACAGGCTGTTGTTGTAGGGAGCGAAGGATCATAAGTCTCCGTTAAGCCATCGACTTCGTACTGGTACGTCTTTGTTAGGCAGAGGAATCTTCGGATAGGGCGTTCTTTGCTTACGTAGTAATAGTACGTTTGCCCCATTTTTAGGCCCCCTTGACGTTTGGTATGCATCCCCTGATCACCATCACAGACGATATCGTGGAATGTATGACAACCCTTCCATTGACCCTGATCACGTCGATTATCACGTTCCATCTTGTATGGTCTGGAAAAACTGTCCCAAGACCCAAACAGTGCAACAGACTGGACGGAAGGATCTGTATGGCTATATGAAGAATGTAAGCCGCGAACTGCTATTCAGCGAGGATTTTGTGGGCTGTTTTTAAATAGGGCGAATGGACAAGCACAAATATTTGAATGGCTGGCCAACGTCATCACTATTCTGCTCTACTCCGCTCTTCTTCGCACATCATCGGCACAAGGAGAAAAATCCTGGCATCACACGATGGCCCAGAGTAGAAGGCCAATGATTGGGATTTGCCAATCTCAGAAACGGCTGCCTCAAGCAGTCCATCGAGAACACGAACACAGAAGATGATAATAACAAACCCTGACATTGAAGTGCATGGATGGACTGACCTACATGTGGTCCTATGGCGGAATATTATCCCTTGTGCTTCACGGCGTTTGCAGCGGGTGGCCGTTTCTGCGAGGTGGGAACGGGGATACGATGAATTATGGGTTCAAGGCGGCAAAGGATTATGGATGCTGGGGCAGGGTAGGATTCCCCTACGGAACAGGAAGGCCAGCTGTGACAGACGATGCAGCAAAGCGAACGACGTGGCAAAGTGCAGCAGAGGCGAGGAAAGCAAAACGAAGGTCAAGCGCCGGGCTCGATGACGAAGATGAAACGCACAAGAACATTTATGAATACGTTGTAAAACTCACAGTAGGAAAGTAAAGAGCGTGGTTGTTGGATCCATGATGGTCGGAAACAGGCAACAGTAACAGTCCGCGTTAATAAGAAGAAACGAAGTGGGAATTAACCATTTGTTTTCATGATAGCCGCCACCATTGACAAAAACAAAATGACCTATCAGGCTATGGCCAGAACAAAACCATCCTCGGAATGCTTCGACGAATGTTCCCGAAGCTCGCGTGGCACGCGGCAAGAATTGCGAGGCGACTTTGCTGACCGGTGCTTAAGTTGGAAATATTACCAGCCTATCGAAAGTCCAATGGCAAGCGGACCGGTAGGATACCCAAAACCCCTAGGAGCCCGGAAGCGCCGTGAATAATTGCGGATCGGCTGTAAGTCAACTGGCTGGCTCCCCGTTGGTTAGCGCTGCAGCCTTGATCCGTTTTGCGGGATTAGGTGGAGAGTAGCGGATGGCGCTCAGCGTTGGCGAAACACTCGGAAGTGGCAGTTACGAGATGGCGCACGTAATCTGGGCCCACTCTGATGCCCCGAATATGCAGATTTTCTCCAAGATGGACAGCACTTATGAACTGAGGAAGCTCGGAGGAACGTTTGACATGACTTAGGCAGGTGTCCGCACGGGGATACGATGGTATTTCAATAATGGCCCGTTCAGGTGGCCCAGACGTCAAGCATAACATGCATGTCCCAGCAATCTGTACATCCAAGTTGAAAGGCAAGACCAATCGATGGCCGTACCCGTACCTGGGTACGTAGCAAGGTACCGGCTCATTGAGCCCATGAGAAAGCTTTCAAGGGGTTGCTTCCCCTGTCATTCTGGCAGCTCCCATGAGAAGACTTGGGGCATTGGTAGGAGTCGGAGTTGGCCCCGGTATTAGCTGCGAGCATTAGGCATGCTTTTGTGCTTTCCGAAACACACCGATACACACGTGACCCATAGCAGTTGGAAAGCCTTCAACATTGAGGCTTCGGCAAATGCTGTAATAGGTCTTTTGTGTCTACGAAGTATGATCAACGGATGTCTGGATAACTAACTACTGGGCGGCTCTATCCGCCTGGCAGTGTATACGGTACGATGCCAAATGAATGAAAGCAAATATCTACGAAGTATGGATGCGCGCTGATGAAGCAGCTTACATAAGTGGCGTGGATCATGCGGATCCGCTCCTGAATACAGGCACGGCATCGGCATCTCTAGACCCAAGATTTTGCTGACCGCTTCAAACATTGGAAATTTCTTAGCCGATCTTTTCACTCCTTCGAGCTACGCTCGACTCGTTGGACCATTCCATTAGTGCCGCCGCCGTTATCTAGCCGTTTGAACTATAGGTAGACCACGTTCCCTTGCCGGCGACAAAGGCTCCGCTCTGCCCCCAGGTCGAGTCGCGCGCGGCTTGACCAAGAAGTTGAGGGAGGTATTCTTTGGCGTGTTTTGGACTGGAAGCGGCGTCTGCTTTACCTCAAAACATTGCTGGCTTGTGTCTTTCGCCCTGCCGTTCTTGGCCTGTGATGAGCTGGCTTGAGCATGGGACCGGAAGCGATTCTACGAATCAAAATGGCACTATTGTAATACTGTAGGCTCTAATGAATACGCAGTAGATTAGATGCACGAAGTAGAGTGAGTATCCAATTCTGGGTATCTCCGGAGGTAGGATGCGGGTCAAATCGTGCAAATTTGCAATAAATACCAAACGTCCGGCATTGGGCGTTGCCGTACTTACTGTGGTCGATGGCGTAATTTTTTTATCCCTGATTTGTACGTACAGGGGTCCCCGCGCCCCTGCACCACAAAGTAAAATATCGCCAACACCCTCACTGTCGTAGTAATGCTATAACAACAACTGAAAAGGCTATATTTTATACTCACAAGCAAATCGCAACCAGTCAACTTGATTTAGTAACTACTATACGACAATTAGGACGTTGGCAATAATTGCGTAGGAGGAGAAATTTTACTTTGTGGTGCAGGGGCGCGGGGACCCCTGTACGTACAAATCAGGGATTAAAAAATTACGCCATCAACCACAGTAAAGTGGTGCTTTGGGATCCACAGTGGAGAGATGGGAATCAGAATCTACGATTGGTTTTCAAACTCTCTTTCTTCCCGATGAAGCGGGATTATCAACCGACACCATCCAATCATCTTTCATCCCGGTAATCCTGCTGTTCTGCTTTACTCATTTACGCCACCTGCAGCTAAGAAATTCCAAGCGGCCGTTCTAACGATTCGAATTATTCTGCTCAGAACTGCAACTTGGATTTTCTTAGCCTTGCACAATCCAAATCCATTTGAGGGAAGATGGTCGGCTTCTGCACAATCATCTTTCAGATGATCAAGGCTCCGCCACGAAGTTACTGTATAATCTGGCGCTACTTTGTGAGGGCTTTTGCCGTTACATTGTACTGTGTTGCAGGTGTATTCAGTACACAGTAAAACTACTACTGGTAGAAAGCATGGGGAAGTGATCGCACCTGCAACCACAGTATCCGACCAGAAGTCCCACCTCAGAAAAGCAGTCCAACTTGAAGATGGCGTTGGACTATCCCCCCGACTGTTGAAAAACCGCAAACAGAACTGTACAGGGACACCTGGGCGCAGAGATCAGCTTCAGAGAACGAACGAACGAAACAATCAATTGGATATGAGGAAGATCGCTCGTACAAATTGCTCGCTCCTGCTCACGCAATACTCGACTCCGTACATGGCTTTTAAGTACTGTGATGGGGGGGGGGGGAAGATTACATCCTGGCTCTGTACTCAAGAGCCCGTGCCACCCCTACACTCTAAAGATAAAAGACCACCCATATTCTCTTCCCACGGACGCGAGCAGGGCATTTTCCTCGTTGCCACTATCTTTAACATCTAATATGGCACGTCTACACGATAATTCAACCAAGCAAACTTGCAAGGAGCAAAAGACCGTTCGCAGTGCTTATGTGCGTGGGAAGCGAATGTGTGTGATCTTTTATTTTCGCGGTGCAGGGGTGGCACGGGCTCCCAAATACAGAGTCAGTATGTAATACACAGTACTGTGGTATTCTGCCCACCCACCACAGTATGTTGTTTGCAGTCTTCCGATAGCAGTCAAGAGCAGGGTGGTAGCCAGGCCAGTCCTGGGGGTCTGAGGACTGGCTGGTGGTAGGTGCGCTGCATTAGTGCAGCACGTACGTAGTTTGTGCAGAAGAGTGCGGATCCCAGAGATCCACACTTCTGCTTAGTCAGCGCACAACTGCAGTGACTTACTTCAGTAATACTGCAGCGTGCACACTAGATAGAATCATCATCAGACATCACCAGAATAGACACAACAGACCCAATTACGGCATTTGCAGAAGCCTCGCAATCGAAGGCTTCCAAGTGCCATGGGTCCCGTGTCTTAGGGGTGTACGAGGAGACACAAGAGTAGCTGAATACGTGTCTAGATTTTATGTTTGTTTTGTTTACATTGGTTAAGTTACAGAAAACAGAAAGAGCTTTGTGAACACGAATCTGCATCTCTATCTGGACAAAATCTGCATCAACATCATTTACTACGCTACACACTACAGCTTCGATTTACAATGGCTTCAGCAAGCAGCATCTCAATTGATATGTCCAGGACAAACTTACCCCGAACTCTAATCCGCGATCGGTTTCCAGAACTTAGCAACCAGGAACGGCCTGCTAACGCTGTAAGGCTTCACGGACGGAAGGCTTAGGCACTAAACGAACGGCTTATATTGAAAAACGAGATACCGAAAAGAGAGAGAAGACTATCTACTCGGCGGGGGGCCGAACCAAGCTCTATACACGTAATTTACAAAGGCGCGCTCGTGCCGTGGGATCGGTCGCGAACCGGGCCGGCGGCGGCCACAAAAGGGGCCGGGTTTTGGTAGCCGCCGGACGGTCTCGACCGGAGGCCGAGCCAGGTTCCGGGGGCAAATTGGACCTGGCGACGGCTTGCCGGAGCCTCCTGCGAACCGTGGATCGCTACAACGACGGCGCAATCCAGGTCTTGCATCTCGAGTAGAGTACGAGATTGCGGGGCACTTCAACAGACACTACGCCAGCAGCAGCAGCAGCAGCAGCACTACTACGGCTTCAACAACAGTGGAGCCGGAACGAAAACGGCGTAAACTCGAGAAAGGGAAGATTGGCGCTAGCATGGAGGAGTCCGACAGCGAGGGCGAGGGGGGCGAAGACGACGCGGGCGAATTTGAACGATACCTGTCCATACCGTCTACGGGGTTCAGAAAAGACGAACCAGTACTGGAATGGTGGTGGGGCAGGCGACAGCAGTTTCCAGAGCTGTACCAGATGGCGTTCGACATTCTTTCGATCACTGCTATGTCCGCAGAATGCGAGAGCCTTTTCAGCCACGCAGGGCGTGTGTTTGGAAAACTACAGCAGCGGACAAAGATGTCAACACTGGAGGGCATGGTACTAATGAACAGCTGGGCGCGCATAGATGGGTCGGCAATATGGAACAAAGGCGAAGACGGATAGGGCAGGCGCATTAGAGGGCACATGGGTATGGGTGTAAGGCTTCACGGAACGGTAACTAAAGCATACAAGTAACGGCGTTTCAATTGACGAACGCGATACAGAAGAGAGAGAAGGCTATCTACAGGGGGCGCGATTATATACATGATTGTTCCCGATTGTCCTCCGTGATGCTATGCCGTGGCAGTCCTCCCAGCTCTCCCTATGTCCCAAAACCTCCGGCGATAGCCTGGTGGCCTATCGTTAGCACACGCGCCCAATGGGTCCTCCAGCCGGCCTTGCCCGGCATCGTAAGTCGTAATCGTGGGCATAGGGATTGGTGTACGATGCCTGGGCAAGGTGGCCTACTGATGAGCCAACTTGCTGTGGGCGGCCAAATTTCAGTCCTACCGAGCTATCAATCCTTTTCTCCCACAGCTTCCATTTAGTTGAACACAACTGAAGGAATCCACCCAGTCTTCCTTGTTAACCTTGTCCGCCGCGGACGCGATGACCATCTGCCATCCCGAGCCAAGATGACGCCACCAAAGATCGGCGACCACCGCTGAGAGGACGATCACAGAAGTTTTCGTCAAATGGACCAGCTACCGTAAGCCCACCTGACAACCACTGTTACCCTGGAAGATACTTCCGCCCCAAACGTGTATGAAGCCTCTCAAGACTCTCTTCGGATTGCTGAAACACTGGTTGACGTCATACCGGTTCATTCAGTCGCGACCGCGCTACTTGTTTCGCTCATCATTGCCGGCCAATCCTATTGCCCTCTCGTTGGTGGGATCAACAGGCCTTGAAGACAAAATTTCTCATCGACCAGTTGCATTTGAGAAACTTGTGTAGAAAACCGGTCGACGGGAGTCTGGAGGTTAGAATTGCGATACGGAACCTGTTGAATTGGCGCCGGGAGTTTACGTAACTACACAAGAGCTGGGCATATCCGCCTCTGCATTTAACGAGTTCCATCTTTTTCGTCGCCTGGCTCACAAGATCTAAGCCGTTCCTAAAGCTGTTCACAGGGAGACCTGCTGCGGTTCTGAATATGATATGGCTGGATAATTATTCCCACCCGTTGATGTTCAAGCTATGTACCTCTTACAGCACCGAAATTCTAATGCGAAGGAAGTTAACCATGTCATGAAGCATTTCCATTTGACCGTGACGCATTGCTTACTCAGTTTAGAAGCCTGTCCTGGAAACACCCAAACAATATGTTCGATAGGTAAGACCGAATTTACTACGTTGTCGTAGCGGAGGCTGTGATAGGCAATGCTCCCAATGATCCAGTGGCGTTGCGACTACTGTGCATGATAGCGTGTCAACACCATCTGTATAACATTACCTGTATTGACACCATCTATGATGAGGGATCAAGATTGAGTTGCGCTCGACCACATCTGACCAAAATGCCCGGTCAAAGTCTGCCAAGCTCTGTTCATCTCAGCTATTCGCCCTGTGTCGAAGCCTGTTTTCTCCATGTTCTTTCACTGGAGAATCTTAAGTGATCACCCGAACTCAACGCTTCCCCTCACGCGCTATGTTTTGGACCGACTCGAGGCTAAGAGCGTGCACTAGCGTGTAGTGATGTCTGGTCATGAGACCTCCCGAGAAGAGTTTGAATAACTTGCGCATTGTGGACTCATAGCTTCAGGCCTCGCCAGCACCTTATCAGAACTGTGTACGTCAAACGATCTAGTGTGTGTGCGCTATCGTGTAGAGTATGTACTTGGGTACATCAAGTGCCCCTCAACAAACGGTCAAAAGTGGGGAAACAGACCTATAAGGTAAAGAAGGAAGGCCAGCCAATTTGAGAGAGCAGATGGAAGTGGGAGAGATGAGGCGATCAACATTCCAGACTATTCGTGGGTGGCTTTCGTGTAGTTCATCCGTCAAGTGGAGGCGTCTTCTTTCAGTCTGCTTGGTCACCAATATTTCGTGGATTGCGCGTTCAAGACTGTAGCTTTTGATTTCAGGCTCGACGCCCATAAGACTATTGTATCAACACTGAGAAAGAAAGACACAAACCGAAACATCATCAACGATGGGCGCCAAGGTGAGCAGTTTGCGCCGAAGACGCTGCCGATACAAAACAGAACCGGAAATCTCTGAAGGACTCGCTGAAAGGGTCCCTCAAGGACTCGCTGATAGGTCTCCCGAAGAGCGCGCCGATAGCGGCAATTTCGACCAGCTGTTCCCGTGGGCCCCTCCCTCGTACGTTTCTCTCCGCACCAAGGCGCAGGACGGGAAAGGAGGATTAGAGCCAGATGATCCCCTCGTGGCGGCTATGCGGCACAACCAGTAGAGCTCTTTATACCAGCTGCCAACATCAGTCATCTGCTTGATTTTCAGTTTCCTCGACGATGTCAGCTTGGAGTGCCTCCGCCGAGCCTCGCGCAAGTTTGCTCCGCTCATGGCCGAGACCCCACGCTTCATCACGGATCCATGCATTGTGAATGAGGATCCGGATCCACATATTGTGGATGAGGACCCGGATCGAACGGTCCCTCGTGGACCGTTCCCCTGGCCCCGATCGCAGAGGATGCGGATCGGCATGGAAGAGGGCGATCGTCTCTTGCGCCTGCTCGATAGAGACGCGTACTGCGACGAATGCCTTCAAGCTCACGAGGCCTCGGATTTTTTTGGAGAGGATCGGCAGGCTGCGGAGGTACTATAGGTGCTCTGCGTGCCACGTCGAACATCCAGCTTACTTGTTCTCGTGGGAGCAGCGTCACATGACGTCTGGCCGGAAGTGTATTGGTTGGGAAGGCCTCTTCCGTCTCTGTGCCCACGAGGAGGGTATTGCACGTTGGCCAAGGATCTTGGACCGTTACAGAAAAGCCATTTCTCAGGGGGGATCTAATCGAATTTTAGTGGTGTGCAAGAACCCCAGCCATCATACCGCCTGTGGAAGGCCAGACCGTCAGAACCTTTCTGACCACTGCGACGGCAAACAAGAAATTTTTGATGGCTTGATGAACCCTTTCAAGAAATTTTTGACGGCTTGATGAACCCTTTTCTGATTATGATGAAGACAAATGATTGGTTTGATTTCATTGCATGTTGGCAAGCACACCTTCCTCTTGGTCGGCTCAGAGAGTGGCCGCCTAAAGCGAGTACGCTGCGGCACCGATTGTCAGAAATGCATGAGAACACTGGGCGCTTCATCATCCGAACGCCGTATTCGCATTCGCAAATAGGACAAAGACGAGAACGACTACAAGAACAACGGGAACTGCCTGAGCTACGATGCTTCGATTCTAATGACTGTGACTGTGTCTATTTTGATGGTGCTGAGGACGTTGACTGGCGTCCTTACCGGCCAGAACAGCAAGAAGGGGTCCAAGGGTGTTGTAAATGTTATCATGATCCAGCCAGGCGTCTCCTCTCATTCCCTCAACGCCTACGCCGTGGCAAAATATATCCCACCTCGTCCTTCGTCACGGATCCCAGGGCTATGCCAACAATGCTCTGCCAGCCAGATGCAGCTAATTGCAGTCTAGCTGAGAAGCAGCATGGGACTCGGTTCTGGAGGTACAAAAATGATGCAGTGTACAAGATCGCAGTGGATTTGTGTCATAGCGAGAGTCCCTGCTTCAGATTTAATTACAGTCAACGCTTAGTGGCTGGGCTCGAGGCAGTGGAGGAGAAGGTCCCAGATTCCTGGTATCGGTTCCTTGATCCAGATTCCTTACGGCCTCGAGGATGACGAGGAGGGATATAACATCTATTGGTGTTGCGATCCTGACTGCTGCAACTATTATAGGAGCTCATCAAGACCGGGCCTTGACAGACTTTTGAAGGGCTATAGACATTTAAGTCTGAGTGAACGCTTGCAACCACTTGAGTATCATCGGAGATCAAATTGCGGTTAACGACAAATACGGGGAAATCTGGAATATAAAGAATCGTCCAAGAAACGAATATGTTAATGTTCAACCAAAGTCTCTAGTGTAACGGCCAGCGTAAAGCGTTGGTTAAAACGGTGTATCAGGCGTTATGTACGAAGGATTCTAAGCTACAGAAAGAAGAGAAGGATCCATCCAAATGCCCAGCGCGCCTTCCGTCCTAAATAACCACCAATGGCCACCACTCGGGCCCATCGTCAGATCCATCGCATTAATGGTAATTACGAGCAATTTCCCATTACCAACAACAACCACTCAAACCATTAGTCTGCCCGGCACTCCGAATGCCCCAGGAGCCCTGTGACGGTCGCGACCGCCACATCCAGCGCTACAAACCCGCCCCATATGGTCACTTTTTGGGCGTTGTGGTACGAAACACCACTCCTGGACGAGAAGACTGGGATTCAGGGTCTTTTCCCTCCCCCTCCTCCTTCTTCCCTTTCTCGCCCGTCCCCGTCTCCTCCTCCTTGCCCTCCCTTTCCCCTTATCCTTCCCCTCCCTTTCCCCTTATCCTTCTCCTCTCCTGCCCTCTTCTTCCACTTCTTCCCCTTCTTCTTCTCTTTTCTGTTTCGCCACCACCTTTTGACCCAATGGAAGCTGAAGTTGGTGGCCAAGGTTGTAGCCACCGTGATCGAGTGCATCGTCCAGTGATGCCAAGAGGGAGTGGCCGCCTGTATGACCTGAGCTGCCCATGATTTTCGCCGCGGTCACTATCCCCTCCACTACACCCGTTATGACGGGCTCAGAGGCCGAGTTGGTAATATATGTATTGACCGTACCGATGTTAGATATATTAGGTACCGCGGCGATTGTGGTGGCGGTGGCGATGGTGATGGTGGCGGTGGTAATCGCGGCGACGGCAAGAGTGATAGTGGTAGTAGTAGTTATAGTAGACGGAAAAGGTGAGTATTTATAGCGATACGCCATTCTCCTCGCTATCTTGGTTGTAGTTTTTGCCTCTATCATCATCATGACGATGAACAACGCTGCCATGATCGTTGCTTTTAGCGTCATCTTTGTGGTTGTCATTGTTGCTGCTGGTGTTGTCGTTTTCGTTCTTGTGGTTCTTGTGGTTCTTGTTGCAAGACAAGGTAAGGACCCGGAACTGTTGCAATCATCCTTCAGATACTCGAGAGCTCTCACAGATCTAGGGCACCAGTAATCCTGGTACCGATGCTCAAGGAGGCACCTGCTGTGGCTAGGTCCTGCCTTCCTCTGATAAAAGCGCGAAGCGGTCGATGGATCAGGCCTAGATCCTCGGATGGGAGCTCCCAGTCCGCAGCGCTCCTTCCATTTATGATTTTTCCTATCTCTATTCTGAACGAGTTCGTATGTCAAACTCTACGGCTCTGATGTTTAATCCTGGACCTTTGCGCCTGACTTCTCAGCTTTGTTCAGCCTTTACATTTCTCTACGGTTTCTCAAATCGCTGAGGGCTTGACCCTTCTGATCAGCATTGTCCCAGCCTTACACCATTCTTTCTGTGCTAGGTCTGAGCGGTTTTAGAAAAAACACTCCAGCATGTCTGTTCTGATGGCCGATTCTACATCTGTTGGTCCAGATGCTTAAGTCCCGATGTTTGCCGGGAGGTCTAGTTGTCACGCACTTGTTCGATTTCTGGGGGCTAGAACCCCTTGGACTTCGCCTTCCAGGTCAGTGTTGCTCCTGCCGTATATCATGTCTATCCCGAACCTAAACGAGTCCAAAACAGTTCCAAACTTAAACTTATCTTGTTGTTTGGGCCTGGATGCTTCGGTCCGGATGCTTGGGTCTGGTCTTTACACTCCTTTTCGATTTGCCGTACCTGCGGGCACTCCAACCTTCCGGTCATCTTGGTTCTTGCCATGTGTGAATTCTGTGTTGGATATGTTCTGACCTAGCGGGATCGTGCGAGCGGTGGTGGTAACGGACCAATCTAGTATATCCCTGATGCACAGTCGGACTTCGTCTCACACGCATACTCCATGACATGGCCGGATATGCTCAGCATTATGGAACATTTGAGGCTTCAACCCATTCAAGTGTAGTCGGTATATAATGAAGTTGCTTGAAGTCATATACAATGAATGGACAAACTTCCAGTGTTGAAATCGGGTATTTGAGTACGGAAAGCCGGTCTTCTCCCAGGACTTTTGTCTACCCACTCACTGTACGAGCCGTCTATGCCCTGGCGGGGCGATCTGCTACCGCCTGGGAGTATGCCAACTGCCCTGCCCACGGCATCAGCAACCACAGATCCCAAATTTACCCTACTATGATGGAAAAGCCGGGTTTCGACTTGGAGGTCTGCTCGGGCATCTGGGACAATTTTAAAGAGTCTCAAGAGCCAATCAGGGTGATGTTTGAAGGACCTAGGGTTGGTCGGATGCGGGTACCTGCATATCCCCTTTACCACAACATTGCCAGCCAGCTTTGCAACCCACAAAACACGGACGCACCATGTCATCCATTCATCATTCAGTCACCCGGGGTATGTAGACAACCTCCACCAAACCACGAACAAGCAAACACCATTACCGGTACCAACCAGGTGTGTAGCCAACCAGACCTCGAGAAACACAAGCAGCGCTTCAATTTTTTCATCAACTCCTACATTCCCCCTCTCTGCTCCCCTTGTCCCCTCAACACACAGTATCCAGCCTCCCCAGCCTCCCCTTACCTATCCTCCCCCACGAATCCCGTAACCCAACAAATCACCATCAGCACCTCAGCCAGCCCCTCCAGCACCTCCCTCGTCTCCTCTCCTATCACCGCGGTCCCGCCCATCCCACCAGCTTTCTTGAACACATGCGCAACCAGCATACGATTTTCCTCCAAGAACTGTCTCGCCTGCTGCACATTATGCGCGCCGCGGCTCAAAACAGCAGCGGCCAGGATGCGGGTCGTTTTGGTGAGGAGCTCGTAGTGAGCGGTCTGGGCATCACCCTTGATCGCCGTCTTGATAGCCGTGATAGAAGTGGAAATGGAAACGGAAGTAGAAGTTTTCAAATCCGGATCGGCAGCAAATAAGCCGGACCTCTCCAAGTTCCTTGAAAACCCCGCATTGACAACGGCCGTGGCACCTCCCCTGGTCTGGCAAAGCTGGAGCAGCAGCGCCAACTTAGCATCATGGAAATTCGCCAGATCCTTGGCCCTCATCGCCGTCGCGGTGGTGATAGACAACGCATATATATCCGCCCAGTCCTCCATGACCGTCGCGAGGGAATCCACCAGGACGCCGATGAAGTTGGTGCGGCCGAGGAACTCGACGACGAAATCGTCCGACGACGACGACGACGACGACATGCGCTCGGCCTGGCGGCTCAGGACGACGAGCTTGTTGAGCAGGATCAACGCCGAGGTCTGGCATTTCGGGTCCCCGCTGCCGACGTCATCGCAGAGCACGCCGAGCAGTTTCTCGGCGTAGCTGCGGACGGCGTTGGTGGCGCGGTGGCGGCCTGTGAGGGACTGGCCCCGGCTTTGGCTTTGGCCTTGGTGGTCATGATCACGGTCGTGGTTGTGGTCGAGGAGGTTGGAGATGTAGCGGCAGGAGATGCTGTAATAGAGGGTGCGGAGGGCCGGGGTGCCGGACCACTTGGCGATAGCGCTGAGGCAGATCTGGAAGAGCTGGAACAGCTTATCACTGATAAGGTTACCCATGGAGCGGTTCTCCCTATCGCTATCATTGGGGCTCATAGAGGCAGAGTCGAGGCCGAAAAGGAGGACTCTGGCGAGTTGAGCGAACTCGAAAGCGGCGTCAGGGTTATCGGAACTGTAGAGCTCGAGACTGGGGAGGATGGCCTGGAGGGCCTGCAAGACGAAGGAGACTTTCTTGGTGCCCGTGAACTCGTTGGTCTGGGTCATGACCATGGCGAGGCGGTTCCAGGCTCTGAGGACCTTGTGGCTGTACGCGTTCATCTGGCGCATGCGGTTGATGTATCTAGCCCAAGCTTTGATACGCTCTTCTTCGACCTCCATGGGCGCGAGGTCATAGCGCGACATGAGGTGGCCGTGGCTCCGACCTAAGTTGCGTTTCAAGCTGATAAGCTCTTCCATCTTGTCCAGATTATAAAGCTGGCTGCCATCGACATCGTCAAAACATGCTGAGAAGTCCATGTCGTGATAGAAGATCAGCTCGGGCTCTTCGGCGTAGAACTGGTCTGCAGACGGCAAGAAATCTTGGAACTCGAATATAGAAGTGACGGACGTGCTTTCTCCGCCGCCGTCCGCAACCACTTGCCCGCCCAGAGCGTCGAATATCCTGCGCTTCAAGCCGGGAAACCGGCCTTGATTGACGCTGCAGAGCTCGCGCGTCATGTATTCCAAGGCCATGGCCCTGATGGCAAGGAAGTTGACATAGCCCTCCGCCGCATTACTTATCAGGAAGTCAGCGTTCACGAGCTCTTGGCCGTCCCAAGTAGTATTAGGCTGGACGATGAGACCTTGCAGGAGAAGATGAAAGAGCAAGTCGTTTTCGCGCAGCTGTTCGAGGACAGTGCTAGCGGACAGCGGGGAGCTCCAGAGCAGACAGAAGATCCTGAAGGCCTTGTATTTGAGATTGATGAGCCACCCGCTCATCTCCTCGTCATGCATCATGGTTAGCTCGACGGGGATTGCGAGCAAAGTGTGGAACAGAGAGTTTCCCTGGTCGAAGGCGCTGCCGGGCTCCACACTGAGCGTCTCTGACTCGCACTGGAAGCCTAAGAGCAGGTGGGCGATGGTAGGCTGGTTAGGGGTAGCGTTGATACAGGAGTAGAGAAAGTCGAGGATATAGACCTTGGTCTTATACACATTGGCATCTGCTTTACTATAGACATCCAGGCTGGCGCCGATCTCTGCGCTCAGAGTGCCTGCAATAGCGTCGACGTCCCCGTTTTCCTCTAGGGCGACCATAGCCTTGTTCCTGCGCAGTGGGCCGTGGAGCGCGCTTTGAGCAGACGACACAATACTAGGCATGACTGAGATCTTCTCGAGAAGCTGGAGACTGCCATGAATCAAATCCGCGTGGCCGACACCGCAGTATGTGCCGAGATCGGCAATGATGTGCAAACCGCTCAAGATCCCCTCTTCCACGGACGCGAAGGCGCAATTGGGTACGGGCAGGCACTTGGAGCGGGTCGCGGGAGAAGCCTCGGGCTCTAGGCGAGGGCGGACCAGGTTGACATATGTGGCTTGCAGGCTGAGAACCTTGGATAAGACTTCAATACCGCGAACAATGCTAAGCATGAGCGGAGAGTCAGGGGCAGCGTTCCCCACTTCCTCGGGATCTTGATGTATAGAGCTGATCAGGGCCCTCATGACGTTGCTGTCGTACATCCATCCCATCACGCGAGAGAATGGGTGTAGTGCGATGTAAGTCTTGAGATCGGTGACGGCTACAGCAGAGTCTACCGGTAGATTGGTATTGTGTGAAAAGATGATGAGATCTTCATTAAACGTCGAGAGGCAGGTCAGAATGAGCTCTAAGCAATGGTATCGCAGAGTTCGCTGCTGTCCCGCATCCGCCGCATCCTGTGTCCTCCAAGCGAAGATATGTCCTACGGCGTAGTCAATGTAAGGGTCGATCCCGGGTCGAACGCGACTGGATATTCCTAGCTCTTCTGGGAACGGCAATTGGTCGTTGAGGGGGCCGCATCCGTCGGGCAGACATATCAGGGAGGTAATTAGCTGGACAAAAGAGGATGTCTCCTCGAAACGGGGGCTCATCTCTTCGAACAAGGACTCCATGTATTGCGCAGGTGAATACGGTATCTGAGCTGCTCGCTGGACAGCCGGAGGCATAAACTGACCACTGACACATGAGTCCACATAAGACCACATGGTTCTACTCTGATTCAGGTCCTTGCGTTCGAGAAGGGCGGCGAGGGTCTCAAAAGCACATGCTCGCAGGCGGTGGGGAACGAGACTACTGATGAGTTGGAGGAGGAGGTCGACGATTTCAGGTCTGGTTTGGTCGAGGATGAATATACGGGCCTGTTCGCTGCGAGAGGCAAGCCTGGTCATCAGCCTAAGATAGCACTCGAGCATCATGGCGGACTCAGGCTCAGTCTCGGTCATGTGGTTGGCGAACTTATCGCCGCCGACAGCATGCATGGGCGCGACGGGGGACTTATCCCGAATTCTATTGGTGA
>JAOYMO020189314.1:0-32360 GCA_025802455.2 Iodosphaeria phyllophila | reverse complement strand
CTCCTTGAGTGGACTTATTTTTAAAGGCGTTTGACTGTTCAATAATAACAAAAGAGTGAACGGTCCCTGGGTCCCAGGTCTACAGTATTTTTGGCTCGCTCTTCCTTGTGGCGACCAACAGCAACGGCAACAGCACGCAGACCTTGCTGACGTTCGGTTCATAGCAAACCGTATGCTCTAAGTCATCTCGAATTCTACACCAACCTCTCTTGCCGGTACCACAAACCCTATCGTACATTTCAAGCGTACCGCATCGGTCTGCACTGGTACACCTAGGGGCAACGATGACCCCTGCGGCATTACGGAAGCCTCGCTTCAACACCATGGTGGGAGCTGGTACTATCTATTTTTCTTGTCCGAGCGATGCTGCAAGACGGAGGGAGTAGGATGATAAGCGACGGCGAAAAACCATTATCAAGTAGTCGCGAACATTGACCAGTTCGCTCTATGATATTCCCAACCAGTCTCTCTCGTTCCTGGCACTGGCCTCCTGTAAGACCGTTGGCGTTTTGGTTAGAACAAACTGAAACGGACGGATGATGGATCGCCCTCGATGGTAGCGAATCTGTAGTGAATCAAAATTGTCTATTGATTAAACGATGGGGCGGGATATGCCCCTGCTAGGTTTCGGCGTAGAGATGTGAAAGAACCAACCGGCGCACAAGATGATAGGTTCGACGGTTTCACCCTCGGGTATCTCTTCCGCGCAAGGAGTCTCTGTTTGCGGAACGATCCTTGTGTCGAATGAGGTCCGTGAATGTTGTCGCTTAAAGGTCCTACAAGCAATATACATACTTGTAAGAGACGGCTATGTAGTGATGTCTGTTTATTTGTAGATGCACGAAGTAGAAAAGGGAAAAAGACCAAAGTCCAAATGCCCAAAAGGCCTGTGTAGATTTTGGTGTGTGCGCAAGCCCCACTTTTTGCCTAATTTGGCTTATCTCTCCTTATCCGTCCAATCAGCCTTTCAGCCATGACAATACCTGTACACGAATGTTCCGCCATGGCTGGGTCTATATACAGAGCGAAGTAAAGGTTCAATTAAAGTATGGACATGTTCTTAGCTAGGTTCTACAACTACTTGCGGATGAACAGCACGCTGGCTCGGCTCCTTCTCGTTGCCGGCACGCTCTTCGAACACAAATATCATTACGTGCATAGACTGATACGATGATGATCAGACGGTGCTCGGACAATCAGCGCTTATTATGCTTTGTGATGGGTGCTGTACTATAGAACCATGAATTTCGTGGGGGAAGATCAGAGACTGGACCACTGGTGGGAGCAAGTGAAAAATGACGTGACTTGATATTCCTTCAAGGTTCATGTCCAGTCATTCAGCAGATAGATTTCGATAATTATGGTAACAATATGAAAGGTCTCGCCTCATTCTTGCATGTCCCAGCACCGGGTCTACCGGTATCGAGGCCGATCCCCTTTTCAGCACCTGGTGTGGAGTATTGGCCCAGTAGTCAAACCGTTGTTACGTTTGAGGAATCTCCGCGTTGGGAACCATATGCGTAAACATGTGGCACAGAGTTTTCTGCCATCTCATGTCATTGGTTCACGTCTACGGGGTCTTCACGTGGCCCCCAGGACTTAGGAGTCGCAGGGTCGTACAAAGGGGATGGGTGTTGGGATGTGCGGAATGTGTAAATTATGGAGAGCTTGCCCTTGTGGGGGTGAAAGAGCTTTCGCTCAAGGACTGTGCAGGGTCCTACCTTGACTCAAAAGGTTGTGGAGGATATCTCGGTATTATCATCGCTGCGCCTTGTACCCGTATGTAACTCTAGGTAGTAGCGTAGAAGGTAAGAGCTCGGGCCAAGCTTATGATCTTGTCCGCGCGCACCCAGCCGTTGAGCGGTCGGCCCGGCTGGCGCAACACAGTTTGGGCGTCATCGCTTCCAGGTACGCTGCTCGTGGAGCCTTCTTGCGGCAAAGTCCATGGAGTTGTCAGTCTCTGTGGACTTCGCCGTTAGGAAGCTCCACGAGTACGTAAAACCCTTAACATGAATGCTATGACCGCCTGCCAACATCACAGTGTGGTACCGGTAGCTAATTTGCGAGTGACACGTGGAAATAATCTACAGTAGCTTTGATAAAGTCCCGGGATTTCTATCAGTACTTGGATGTTTCGATGATACCATGCAGGGTTGGCCAAATAGACAGCGGGCAAGTTCTAATGGTAAGCAAACGATGGCTGCACCGGTAATTGCAATGCGAAGCCTCGAAATATGCTTGCAAACACATGATTTGATTAAAGCATGTTCTACAAGTTGCTCCCATTCATACACGACATGATAGATCAATGGTTGTGTTCAGGTTGAGGCTTTTCACCAATGTTCAAGGAAAGATATCAGGGGCATTTTCGGTCGTTCTCTAATTGCAGTTGTCAGATGATGAGAAGATACCAGGTGCTGAAGCGCGGACCACAAGACTGGTATGCCATCGAGCAATTGATTGAGAAGTGAAACTGGAGGATGTACAGTAAGACGGGGGTTTCCTGAGAAATTTGCTTTCATCCTTTTCCACTGTCAACTCGTACTGCTTCAGAGTGTGGCAGTTAAAATTGAATTTTGGGCTGATTTAGGTACTGATCACGACGGTAGGTTTTACTAGCCTGATACCAGCTGTTGGTTATGATTGAATAGCAGTTTATGCTCAGCCATCTTTTCGAATTACTCCCACTCATCTCGTCTAGTCCCTTGGTGACATATTTTGCCGGTCCCGATAGGTCGACAATTGAACACCAGCTGAAATGCGAGCGACTAGATCACTTGATCTCAAGCAGAACTGGGATTCATGACGCTTAGTAGTTCGTGACGCAGCTGATATGGATTAATCCAAGGATTTATATTGACCGGCGCAGTAAGCAAATTCATGAGACCCTTGAAAAGCTGTATATCAGAAAACATTCTGTCAACGAAGCTGCGCCTATCAGTTTGAAGAGACTCACGAGCTCGTCTTCCCTTCATAGGACTTTCGTTCATGAATTATCCCATACCCTGCACTCCGGTCAGGCTCGGATCCCTAGAACTTACACCCGTCCACGGGTATTAGAATAAAATTTGGCTACAGCGATTAAACTAGTTCAGGATTTTCCATCTCGTATCAATACCTTATTATAACGATCTAACTTCTGTGCAAAGTGAAAATCGTCATCAGTTTAACTTACCACCGAAGATCAACATACTGGTATATGGGTTAGATACCCGTAGATATTTCCCTTGCCCTTGCTCAAACGTGCCACGATATTGCACATACCATTGGCACCCCTCTAGGTGTAGCGCAGGGCATTGGTAGCCAGTTCACATGATCCCACCAGATGCAAACCAATCACATCCATTCCTTGCAGATTGTATCTATCATCTGAAAGCCTACAGGCTACAGCGTTAATAAACCTCAAAGTATTGCGAAGAAAGCACTCGGGGAGATATATAATCCCAGAGGATATGACGTATTTCAATGAACAGGCGCTTGATTGGGGTTAGATAGTAGGGAAGGGTCTGAATTGGTTTCTTGCTCAGTTTTGCTTTTCTCGTTGGGAATAGTTTGATATCCCATGAGTATCACTACCAATTTCAGATTTGACAGGTCAGGGTGGGGATCTGAACAAATAACCAAACGTGTTTGATGATCACGAAGAATCCCATGGCAACAAACTCCTAACGTTACGCACGCTTCTATTTGTAACCTTAATATGGATGGCCGTTATTGGTATTCAACAGTGCAGCCAACGTATCGGTGCTCGGTGAAGTTCGGAACGTCTTAAATTTGAATTCCGAGCTAACTTTCCCTTGCATGATGAATCTTCAACCAGCGAGAGATGCTTTTGCAGGTGAGCTTCGAGAGAGAGACTAACCGGGATTCTCCAATTGGAATCGGACTGGAAATATTTCGAAGCCATCCTGTGGGGTGCATCGTTGCAGTGCATGATTGAAGGTTCAAGGACAAAGAGTTGCGGAAGATGCCCGCTCGTGAATTTGGATGCGACCTTCGGTGTTAAACCCTACCTCTAGGTACGCTCCTCCCAGCTATTGTGGTAAAGTAGTTGTCGATCCAAGCTCCTTGCGACCCAGCTTCCTGCTTTGGAGGGAACATGCTACGCGGCGTCCCGGTTGCTTTGGCCCTTAGATCAAACGACAAAGTTAGCCCAAGAATTTCCGATATCATGGAATATTTGACTGACAGACACGTAATATCACAAATGTGACTTGGGATCTGCTTCCATCCGGCTCCAACCGATCACATATGTCTTTACCTGTCTTTGATTGGTGGAGAGCGGTATTCCTCTCTCCAACGGAATTACTCACATGACTGGATGGAAGCAAGCTGCAGCTTGTATCGGCATGTTCACACTGCTTACATCGTATGAAGTCATTATCCTGGTTATGGCTTTGAGACATGATGCTGGCTCTTGCCATGTAACTGGAACTGTTCCTGTGCGTCTAAGACAAGCCGTTGTCGGCATTTAGAGTTTCTTAAATTGGAGATGAGAATAGATATGTCACATCCGCAGCCTTCGATGTCTGCATCCACTCTGGAGAGTGGATTCAAAACCCGGACAGTCAGGTACTGCGTAGCAGAGAGCTTGAGAGTCGCTCGTATTTTCCACAGTAGGGCTGCATCCAAATATTTTAAGCTAGCGTCATCATATAAGTGCCTATTTCTCGTTCACTATGGGAAAAGTGACCAAGCGGAAGCGCCTCATACTTTCCACAGTACACGCGCATCCAATTATTCTGAGATGCGCAAATTACAGATACTTGCAATACCGATTCGATCGACAGAAGAGAATTTATACGCTGTGATTGTCTTTTTATATTCAAGTTTGAACGAGTCGTTACTGGTTATTGCCAGCCAAAACAACGTGCTCCCGGCTCCGGCATTTGGAGAAGCGTCCGATTTCCAAATCCGTACTCCAGCTGCTATAGTACTTATCGGTAAGTATCCACTCACCCCATAGCCGTTAGAGTATGCCATATCTCACTGAGATATGATCTATCTGCTTATGAGAGAGGGTGAGCTTTGATGGCCGTGCGGGTAGGTTCACTTGAAACCGTCCGGCTTTCCAATCCATGACCCCGCAGAGGAATATCATAAAAGAATCTACCTAGTCCCATCCAAGCTGTTTATCTTGGAGTTGGTCTAGACTCTGGTACGTGACGTGATACAGCAAAACGCACGTGCGTTCCCTAGCTATTCGTTGGTTACTTTTCATATCTAAGCTAAATACGCTCGGACACATCAAGAAACACCAGCGAGTGATAGTTTACATCGGTGACGTCTTTGTTTAGTCACACGTGAGCCTATGAGTTATTGCTATTTGTTTCATAGGAAGTACAGCAGCAGTGGAGGTATGGCAGGAGTAGTTGTTGCTGTCTTTGTTGGCACCGATGCAAACCTGATAATGATTGCTTTTGTTCAAAGCAAAACTCAGCAATCGGAATAGGTATATCAATGTGGGTACTTCAGTTAAGACTCATAGCTGATCGCTGCCAACGCCTGAGTTGGCGAAAGCCGGCGCTACGAACAAAACATACTGGTTTTTTACATGGGGTTTGATCTGAATCCGAAGTCACATATTGTGACCCGAAGAGTTGACACATCATGTACTGGTATGCACTGTGCAATAGGAGGTCAGACATATGTAAGCAATCCGGAATGTGAGGGGAATTGGTAGCGTGGTAGGTATTTGCCATTAGCTACCCGTGTCGGCATGATTGGCTTCTCCGGACCCGAGGCTACCGAACTTCGTGACGCTGTGTCACGGTGGAATGGCCATCACTCGACCGATCCGGACATGCAAGTCGATGTTGGGGCTTAACAGATTGAATTGCATCACTTGGGATTTTGATCGTGGCTGCGAGTTGTGTAAGACGCAGAAGAAGCAAACAGATCTAAGTAGTACAGTTGAGCTAATGTACGCCGCAACAAAGGAGGCTGCGGGCACTGATATCAGGAGGGGGAGTGACATCCTAAGATGCTTTGAAATTGCGATTAATTCGCTTCTGCGACATTTGGTCACGGTCAAGTGGTGGTCCTATCAAGAGCTAGTATTCGCTGATTCAGGTTCATTGCTACTTTTCACAACTCCCACGAACAAGCTGAAAGTGAGGTTTCTGCCGTAGCGATGTTGCCCTGGCTAGCTACCGGTATGATACGAAGTGCCGTATTGCACCTATTTACAGCGGGAACCGCGAAAGTAGGGTCCACTCACCCGAGAACGTGATAGTTCAAGTTGGTAGGGAGTGCAAATCAACCAAGTACGGTGCCCATATTTTTTGAGCCGATGGAATGAATGTGCGCTGCGAGCTCACACAGTAGACTCCGTAACGGTGTCATCATACCTACCTATGTCTATCAGTCTTTCGGCAGGCTGGCTCGCGGGTTTAGTTCCGAAAGAATTCTAGGCAAAAGATTGGAGTTGGCTGGCGGACAGGGCATCTCGCTTGCATGAACCCGCCAACCAAAAGCGACCATTGCCTAGAGAGGGTAATCGCCATTGGGGTTAGCATTCAAATTGCAACTGCGATCGAGCATGCAACTTCTCAACTTGGGCTGGGATGTTGCAATCAACTCACATATCCCTCCAAAAGAAATGTTACGGCTTGAATAGTGCTCTCCCTGCCGCAGCGCGTCGACGATCCTTGCCCAAGAAAGTTCTCTGGTCTCCCCTGCTTCTGTGCATGCTTCACCTCACCTTGTGGGTCCGCGAAGCCGGCAAGGGGTGAGCATCCGGAAGCTGACAAGTGATTTCAGCGGTTTGCAGAGGGTAGCTTCAACAAGGACACAATCCACCTGACAGCTTCCTTGCTCGCTGCTCAGTGACCATGATCCACTGAATGGAGGGGCTCGCAATGAAGAATTGGATCTTGTGATGCCTTGCACTGATCACAGCTCGAGTGTTCTTGCCAAGCCAGGAGACAGGTTGGGGCATCGTGGATCCTTGCTTAGAGCAAGCACGCGAACTGAGCAATACTTGCTGGGGTTACCGATAAGTGTCCTAACGGCTTCCTGAAATTGCCTACATGCATACTCAAAATGGTAAGGCTTCAAAGCTAAATGTGACAGTGATCTGTAGTGTTACGGCTGGTGGCTGATGCCATCCTGTCGAAGCCCGTTATTCTGTTCTTCAAGCAAGGGAAATTTGAACACGGCACGATGTCTTGGTATGACCGGTGGAAGTCTCTCTGTTGACTCGAGATTAGCCGACACAGCTGGCCCGGACTTCCATCGGTAGTTTTCTGAAGATAGTAGTCAAAGTATTGGTCGGTACCTTCGGTAATGGTTAGGTTCGATCTCGGCACTCTTTTACCGGCAGTGCCTTAATAAGGATTGCGCCGTACATTCCTGCAAACAAGTCACGGATTCTTGATAACCAGTCTTATCGTGAGTGGCCTGTTCATTCATTTCTAGCGATGCCTTCTCCGACTCTTCAACAAGCTGTCCTGTCCACAAAGCTTACTCTGTAAGCTATGAAGCCCAGATCACAGGTCATACCAGCATCGTGCTTCTCAGTGTTGCCAGTATCCTGCAAGACAGAGCCGCGCACCCGCGACTCATGCTAACCGCATCCAACCCTGATGCAACAACCCCGTGAATGCATCAAAGCGAAATCATGCTTGGTTCAACAGTGATACCACAATTATTCCATGGAAAAATACTCCAAGAACAATTGGAATGGTTGATAGGGCTAGTGATTGTACCATGCAAACTTTTAGTAGTTTGAATTACGCGTTTGAAAGAGATCTCCAAAGTAGCGCGTGCTGTTGCACGGGTTGTGTTGCGCAACGGGTCGAATGCGGTAACTGTATCCACTACAGCAACTGCCAAACGTGCTCAGATGGTACTGAACTGAAGGGCTTACTGCCAGGATTGAGCATTCCCCCAGCTGGGATTCTTCATCCCTAGCCTACTTTGGAAATAGATCATCTCAAGATGGGGTTAAGGTGCTATTAAGAAGTAATTCTTCACCATTTAACCGGTACTGCTTTAGAAAGTCGGTTAAGTAACTACCCCACCCGCGGCTCACGGACATCAGCCCTGGCAGAAGGAGCGGAACCTGTGTGCAGGGGCACGTTCTTCCCTGTCCTGTACCAGCACGGAGGACGGAGTACAGTTCTGTACATCTTACGTCCACTGGTTTTCGAAACCTACCGGTGGTAATTCCATGCTGCTAAGGAGCAAGTTACCCCTGCCACCTTTCGGGCGCTCATGCCCTTCTTATTGTCTCTATGGAGCACAGTCTTTTTGCCTTTAGATCCCTCCGTCTGTCGTCTTCCTCACGTCTGGTGTCGCGAGACAGGTCCGAGAGTTCTCATCTGAACCTCAACTGGCGACACAACATGTATCGTGTGTCATAGATCCGTTGCGCCTTCTACCTGTTCATCCCCGATCGCCGCGCGCCTATCCGTAACTCAGTCCGTCCTTCGTTTCGTGCCTTCGTTGGACTTTTGGGTGCTTCGAGTTTTTCTTTTTTTTTTTTACCACGACGAGGACCATTATCTTGGGGTGTCTTGCGACCGTCTTGGACAAGAACCAGATTGACTGTAAATGTTGGAGAAAAACCAGAAGGAATTACCAGCGAATTGAACCGACCGTTGACACTTTTCATAAGACTGCGGATGCTGGCAACGACTTCGGGATCTACGGTGGTGTAATCATTCGTCTCACTTCCCTTGTACGGATTTGCATTTCGGCAGAGGGAAAGCGTGTTACCAACTATTTTTGCACTGGAGCTGTTCGGACCACCCACTCATTTTAACCTTATACCATCATATCCGCTACAACGGCCTACGGGAATTCGAGGTACGTGAGTTATGTTCCTCAAGGGGGATCCTAAATAGCCTGGGCGTTTGTCAATCCATGCAATACACGTTGAACGGCGACTCTGCATGAACGTATCGACGCGGTTTTTAATAAGGGAATACGTCAGCCCGAAGTCTGCGACAACACACCAAGGACATTCCTTGATGACTGTCGGCAAGTCATGAGATTGTGCGAGCAGATTCCTGACATCCCCATACACATGCCGACCATTTTGTCTACATTCCAACCATTCAGTTACGAGCTACGCACCGGAACATCGGAAAACATACAATTCATAAGATTCTAATCTGTTGTCCACAGGTATGAGAAGAACACCGTCCATGAAAGCGGAGTGAACTATAGAAATCGAATCTGCACGGCCTACTTTATCGTCAAACTGATAGAGACGCCCTTGACAACGAGCAACGAAATTGCGCGAGGTTAAGAGTTTGACTGCTAAATCAACCGGAAGCAACTAAATCCGCCGCGGTGGTCTTTTCCATCGGGCATCAGAACCGAGGATCAGAGAAAACGAGCACCATTGGTCCTTATGCCAAGACACGGAGACGGAAACTCGAAGCATCGATGATGCACGGCGACGAAGTAGAACCAATCCGAACGAGCTTACAGGTTGCACCTCTTACCATTCAGAAAGATTTTGTCAACGGCCTCATCAAGCTGGGCTCTCAAGGCTGTGTGGCACACGTCCCAGCCGCTTTCTCCTATGGGTTATCAGAGATGACGCCCCCAACAACGCCAGATGGGTCTCAAGAGGATCTGGCTATTTCGCCGGATCACTATGAGCCTGTCTTCCATAGCTATTTGCGCGCCCGCTTTCACTATGAGCCTCCTTCTCCTGTCACAGATTCGACGATAACCTTGCCGTTAGCCGAAGGAGATTTGATTCTCATACACTCTATTCACACAAATGGGTGGGCTGACGGAACGCTTCTCGAAACTGCAGCCAGGGGCTGGGTGCCCACGAATTATTGCAGTGCTTATCATCCTGAGGAAATGAAGAACTTGCTCAGTGCTCTCTTGAATTTCTGGGACTTACTTCGAAGCACAAGGACGAATGAGCAGGATTTATTTGGAAACCAGGAGTTCCTGAAGGGCATCGTCGCCGGTGTTCGGTACTTATTGGTGGGTTATGATAACGTTGCCTTAATTGATTACCATTCCGTCAGCTAACGTTTTGCAGGAGCGCACGCATTGCCTTACGAGGGAATCAGCACTGATACAGCGACATGAACTCTTGAGAAGAGGCAGGAAAGGGATTTTATCGGAACTGTCGTCGTTGGTGAAGACTTCGAAGCGACTGCAGGAGAAAGTGAAAATCACCTGCGATCCCCACGACACCGAAGTGAACATGTTCGTGGATGAGATGGTTTTGAAGGCATTTAAAATCGTGTTGAAGGGAATGGCGTTTCTGGACCATTTTGAGGAGGATCGTAGGGAGCGTGCACCGACTGTGGTGACAATCATGGAAACTGTAACCGAAGAGTCTTCCATGGAATTAACGAGTTCGGAGGGTGTAAGCACGGCGCGGAAACAATCCGCAATTGATGATGCGGCGACCCGAACTGCAAGGACGGGAGTGGAAGAAGATTCGGCTGGCATCCGATCAGCTGAGGTGCCACAAACAAACGGCGCCGCTGACAGTAAGCAGCCATCCGACCAATCCCCCGTAAACGCCGCAACGCATCGCATGTCTCAGAAGCGGCGGTCGTTACCCAGGCGCTTATCTGCCAGCATATCACATCGTGTTTCACTCACGGGACCGTCCACACGATGGGCGCCAACGCAGGACCTCGTTTCTGAACGCTTAAGTTCTTGCCATGACACGTTTTTATCTTATCTTGGCTCTTTTATCGGGCGGTTGCATCTTCAGTCACAGTCACGCCCAGATCTCGCGCGAGCTATTGTCCAGTCCGGCGTAGCTGGTCAGGAGCTCCTCGACGTTATCGATACTGTGTCCAGATACAATACCTTTGCATCAGCTTCTCTCGAGCAAGCCCGTGGGGCTATGTATGAAAGGATTCGAGATTTGGTCTATTCAGCTCGCGACATATTGGACAGCTCTGAGACAGACGCTGAGGATGTCATCATGCCCCACGACAACACAACGCTACTGGTGGCTGCGACCGAGTGCGTCAAAGCGGCGGGGGATTGCGTGGCCAAGACAAAGTCAGTGGTCGAACGTATTGGTGACTTCGAGTTCGAGAAAGAGGAGGGCAGTCTGGGCCTAGATTTGAGTATTTTCGAAAAATTGGCGGAGAAGATTGGAGGGCAACTCGGGAATCCATCCTCTAGCCGGCCTCAAACACCGGAGAAGTCCAGTATCGCCGAGTCCAAGGCATCAACGTCGACAGTATCGAATTTGCCCCCTCCTCGCTCAGCCTTGGCATCAGTGGATAAACCCTTACCTGAAATTCCAGATGTGGAAAAGCAGCTACTTCAACCAGAATCACAGCAGTATTCGCCTTCAAGGTCACCATCACGGTTAAGAGCGCAGTCCCACAGTCAAGATGACACAATTTCGATCGCATCATCTACGTTATCCATTTCTCGTCCATCTCTACCGCCACTCCCGAAGCTCACAACGTCCTTACTCCCCGAAGATGTCGCTGATAGCCCTGCGACAGCGGCGTCTCACGACAGCGAGTATCAAATCTCATTCCGTTCAGAGACCACCCTTGTTTCAAACGCTAGCGTGACGAATGTTAACTTGAGCCGGGATTCCGAATCGAGTTTCGCATCCCAAATATCTACCCGAGCCACAACACCCGACTCATTCCTGGCGTCCAAGGACGCCGGCGCCGGCGGGATTCAGAACCACGAGGAAGTGGATGAGGTCGAATCGAGGCTGCTTGAGAGGACATACGCGCATGAGTTGATGTTTAACAAAGAGGGTCAAGTGACGGGTGGGTCACTGCAGGCACTCGTTGAGCGGCTTACGACTCATGAAGCTACCCCGGATGCTGCGTTCGTGTCCACGTTTTACCTTACCTTCCGACTCTTTTGCACCCCAGCCAAGCTCGCAGAGTCCCTTATCGAACGTTTTGATTACGTGGCTGAAGCACCTCACATCGCCAATCCCGTTCGCTTGCGTATTTACAACGTCATGAAGGGCTGGCTCGAGACACATTGGCGAAACGAGATTGACCGAGAAGCCTTGCCCATTATCCAAAATTTCGCTGATTGCAAGCTGAGCCCTGTGCTTGCGTCTGCAGGCAAACGATTGGCCGAGCTTGCAGAACGGGTGTCGTCAACTGACGGCTCACTTGTTCCTCGCTTAGTGTCTTCGATGGGCAAAACGAGCACATCCATTGCTCAATTCATACCAGCTGAAACTCCGATGCCGAATCCCGTCCTCTCAAGGAGTCAACTGCATCTCCTCAACAACTGGAAAAGCGGCGGCAGTATGCCTTCCATTCTCGACTTCGACCCTATTGAGTTTGTGCGCCAATTGACACGGAAACAAATGACTGTTTTCTGTTCCATCTTGCCTGACGAGCTTCTAGGCTCGCGGTGGACGAAGAAGTGTGGCGTGGATTCGCCCAACGTCAAGTCTATGGTGAGCCTATCAACAGACTTGTCCAACTTAGTAGCCGACAGTATCCTCAACCATCCCGAGCCCAAAAAGCGCGCAATCGTTATTAAGCATTGGATCAAGATTGCCCAGCAATGTCTTGAAATCAACAACTATGACGGACTCATGGCTATTATTTGCAGCTTGAATAGTTCTATCATTAGCCGCCTCCGAAAGACGTGGGATATGGTTAGCCAGAGGCGTCGCGATTTGCTCAAAACGTTGCAGGAGATCGTGGAGCCGAACAACAATAATCGGGTTCTGCGTGCCCGGTTGCAAGGTCATGTTCCGCCATGCCTACCATTTCTGGGCATGTATTTGACGGATCTGACGTTTGTTGACATCGGCAACCCAGCAATGAAGCAACTTCACGGCTCTGGATCAGACGAAAAAAGCGTGACAGTCGTCAATTTCGATAAGCATATGCGGACGGCGAAGCTGGTTGGCGAGCTGCAACGTTTCCAAATTCCCTATCGCTTCACCGAACTTCCAGACTTCCAGGAATGGCTACAAGCCCAGCTTAGCCGGGTTAAGGAGGCCGACCAGGGAAATATGCAAGGTAAATACTATCGAAGGAGTTTGTTCCTCGAACCCCGCGAGGTCCTTGCTCCCACGCCGATTGAGCCTGTAACATCAACCTCGAGCCAAAAAGCGGATCTTTTCAGTTGGATATCTCGGGACCGGAGCCACAACGCTGCCGCAGCAGCCATATAGCGGTAGAAGGCCTTTATCTCACAAACCGAACTTTATTTTCTCTTGGTACTATTGTATACGACGAAAACATACTACCAGCACTTTGATCATTTATAAGCGTCATTTATTGATACCCCATTGTTTGGACGTTGCAACGTTGGTAATGATTAATGGAGATCATCAGTTGCGGGCGGTTGCGTTTGTCATTTTCGAGTCGTATCCACGGACATTCTTGCACAACGAGGCGTTGGACATGGGAATGAACGTGGCGGCTGGCAGATTTGTTTTTATTGTTTGGCGGGCGTCGTTTGCGGGTGTGGGTGGATTTCGCGTGATATGCTTTATTTTCTCCTCTCTTGGTCTAAGCGATCGTGTGCCACTCTAGCCTCGGATGGGAAGGGCGGTGTTTGTTTTTAAAGACGTGCTCGAGTCGCACTTGGGAGGATACTTGGATTTTTATTATCGGGAACGCGGGTGCGGAATGGGTGTTCTCGATGGTGGGTCGTGGTTCAGAGATTCTTCTCGCGAGAGCAATAACTCGGTTTGTAAGCGGACGGGACGGTCATTTTTCGGGTCAGTGAAAACGGCAAAGGAAAATCAGGGGGACTCAGCAACTCTATGGTATGAAGGCGGAAAAGGTGGCTGTGATCAGCATGATGAAATACAGTGGAGAGGACGGGACACGATGGACTAAGAAAGTAAAAGTGGTAAATAGCCAGCGTGTTCATACCTTTCTTCCACCGATAGGCGAAGGATAGGATGACGGTGGTGACGCAAGACTATCGAACAGAGTCGTTCGTTTTTGGATCGAATCAAACGACTTTAATTCCACATTGAACGTATGATATTTGCTTCATCAATCGTCTCGCGAACTGTCTGTCCATCTTGAAGTTGCGAATGTGGTGATATGCTCGCAACTGAACGAGCCCGTCGGCGGTGCACGATATCATCACTGTCATGTATGCGCACAGGAAATACATATCTTGGATTTTGACAGTAAATAACTGGATCGAACGAATGTGGGGGAAACCATGTGCCATCTTCAATGTTTTGTATCTGGAGGGCGGGTGTGATGCCCCCCTACCTATAAAGTCCTGATCACGACTCATGTCCAGCAGCGCACTGCTGTACCCCACTTCCAAAAATACACGATTTCGGCCGGAGTTTTGCTTATCGGCGTATCTACATCTAGCTCACTTTAAAAGAAACAGATATTTAGCTGCTTCGCCTGAGATACGTTGGTCGTGCATTGGTATCGCATACTCAGTTAGACGCCTATGGACGAATCAGAAGCCTAGTACACTATCTTGTACTGTGAATCCAGCTGTTGGCGGTATTCCTAGCGAGATGGATTCGTAAAATAAAGCAGTCTCCTGTAGCGAGGCTTCTGGAGCATCTGTATAATCCCTTGTATGCGTCTACTGTACAGTATGGTTGTGTAAGTGAATGCTTATACCACAATATCTCGCGACCAGTTACAATAAAGATCTCAATCCCAGCGCGCGGGGGGATATCGGCCTCCAGAGCTGCATTTCTTGCGGCCTGACTGCCCCCCCAAGTTCTGCACTTGTGCTTGGTCTGCGCCACAGCCTCCGGGCTATAAATAGGTCCGACATGCAGCTTAATCATATTCGCTAAAAACATGTTGTTTGGCTAGTTCCCTTTGTTGGAATTGAAGTATGCTGAAATGATCGAATTGGAGCGTTCTATGACGCGTAAAATGGTCCTGATTTCACTGCTGGAGTGAGAATGTGCTGACAATCTAACCTGGCGGTTTGTCGAAGGCTTGGCATACAACCCCTTTTCCTCGGACCGTCGCGGAGGAGTCGGATACTCTGTACAGTGTGGGTGCCAGCTTCCGGGGAAAACCAGAGTGTTGTGCAAGTCACAGGGCTGATTACACAGAGTCGGTATCATTCCTAGACGTCGTTCACATGTCAAATCGTTGTAGGTTTCTATAATTTCGAATTTACTTCCATCTACATTTTTTCCTAGTGGAAACAGTGTCCCGATTGAACGGGGTAAACACTCACCATACACAGTACCGGTGCATGACTCTTCGTGGTCAAGGCCGATTTGCGGTCTCCACTAGAACTGTCACCACTAGAACTGTCACCACTAGAACTGTCACCACTAGAACTGTCAGACGATATCCTTTCATGAAGTGGCACATATTTCCATGATAAGACAAACCAATGATAGGATATTTATGAACATGAGCAAGCATTCATAACGACCTGATTCTTGGGGTGATTTTCTTTTCAATCCACGCCTTACAAGTGTATGTTTCCGTCAGTATTCCACCAGATTTGATCTGGTTATGCGAGATGGTTGTTATTGAGCAGCAGCGCGATCCTGAGGCGGTGATGCATCATCGCATTCCCTGGCAGCCTGAGTACCTGGTTAGCGACTACTGGTCGCGATCCCAGAGGCGCAGCGCACCAATCAAAAAATCTCCACGGTCAGCTGCAACTGTGGGTCCGCGGAATCATCTCCAATCAGAAGCGATAAGCGATAAGGGAGAATTATGCATGGAGGGATATCCCTGTCTTGCCGGCGCGATACTTGCATTGACTCTTCCTTCGGCAATGGACTGCGCCGCTGAAGCGCGGGAGAGACACTTCTTTCGGTCCTTCTCCCAGTAGGAGCTAAGTTGGGGGTTAAAACTCCAAGATCGCATCGCAGCTCCCTATGTTGGCAATATCGTGTCGCCATCTTCTGTTGGAGCAGCAACGAGCTTACCTCAAGATCAAGCTTCAAATTGTTGGCTTTCCTATATGATAGGTTCGGGATAGGTTTTTGAGCACTGGATGTGTCAGATTGCAGTAGATAATGTCTCGGC
Organism: Iodosphaeria phyllophila; assembly: GCA_025802455.2. NCBI lineage: Eukaryota > Fungi > Ascomycota > Sordariomycetes > Amphisphaeriales > Iodosphaeriaceae > Iodosphaeria > Iodosphaeria phyllophila. The sequence goes on along the minus strand of JAOYMO020189314.1, from coordinate 16,422 downwards.
TACTTACTGCAGTAGCTACTGCCGCAAATCTCCCTATCGATATGATCTCTGCTAGGGAGCGTTTGCCTGAAGGGACTCGCAGCCCGATTTCTCCCCTCCGCGGGGTGCCACAGTTTGAAATCCGTACACCTTCTGTGATAATTAGTTGTGCTATTTGGCTTCCTCTCCTTCTTGGAACTTTTCTTGAAACGTCACTTTGACAGAACCCTTTGGTTATGTCTAGCCAATGACACCTCCACTCCCTTGACTGCCTAGCCCGCTATTTAAAGGCGCGGAACATGCATGCCCTGCCAAGCGTTGGAATCGGTACCCACCACAGAATATTTTGGTGCCCCGTCCTTGCTGACCACAGCAGCCTGTGCTACGTCGCAGTCTGCTGTGAGGATCTTCACCAACCAACGACCGACCTCGTATGACCATTTCTCCAACCAGTACAGTCGTACATGCAAATTATTCATTTTAAGTTGGCCCGCGTTTGCACTTGTTCAGACAGCCAACCTGGCCTTCAATCACACCGGGTCATCACCGTTCACAGCCACACTGAACCCGCTGCTTCTTTGGTACGTTACCTTTCCTGTAAGGCAACGACACGATACTTGTCATGAAAATAGGCTGCTGGTTCTTTCCGCAACGGTTGAAAGAGCGGATGGGTGCATGGCTGGACAGACCGTCTGCATAAGTTTGATTCTTGGGGAGCCGATGGTGCTATCATACCCCCCTGCCGCTGCAGTATAGACACGGGTCCCGGGACTGGGTATCTTGCATGACCATAAAGTGCAACATTTTCCCGAAACCTCAATCTCATTCGAATCATCGTCAGATTGTGATCGTGTACGGCAATAGTTAGTTATCTACGGCGCTCGCGCTTGCGTTGTGGACTGGGCAATTTGGTCCCTTGCCTCCTCGGCGCCTTCCGTCTAATTGATATCTGGACTAGTGGAAGCAACTGAGGTAGTAGCAACTCGTTTCTCACTATCGCTGTTTGTGCTTTATTCAGCGCACACATTCAACATTGAACGATAACGGAATTTCCGCCTTTGATTTGAAATTCATCAGCAAAGCATCAACAGATCCAATTCGAACCTTTCCAAGATGGTATCGACGGAAAAAGCCGGCACAGCCGGTATTGAGACGTCGGCGCCTGCGGATGATCTTACCCCTCAACAGACAACAGCATTCAAGAATTCACCAACCGATAGGCCCGTTGGCTGGATATACAAGGGCTTCAAAATCGGCGGATCCGAATATTGGTATGCATCGCCCAAGTTCCAACTATTCATGGTGTCCATGGTGTGTTTCCTGTGCCCCGGGATGTACAACGCTCTCACCGGGCTCGGAGGTGGTGGTCAAGTCGACCCAACAGCACAAGACCACGCGTCAACGGCACTTTACTCCACCTTTGCCGTCGTAGGTTTCTTCTCAGGGACGATTGCCAACCGGCTCGGGCTAAGGTTGACCATGTCTCTTGGTGGGCTCGGTTACTGCATCTATGCCGCCAGCTTCCTCAGCTTCAACCACAACCAAAATTACGGATTCGTCATCTTCTCGGGTGCCTTTTTGGGACTTTGCGCCGCACTCTTATGGACTGGACAGGGAGCAATCATGATGTCGTACCCTGAAGAAGAGAGCAAGGGCCGATATATCAGCTTCTTCTGGATCGTGTTCAACCTGGGCGCTGTCATAGGTAGTCTGATTCCGTTGGGCCAGAACATCCACGCAGAAGCCGGACCGGTAACCGACGGTACCTATGTGGCTTTTATTGTTCTCATGCTGGTTGGTGCTGTCGTTGCTTTGTTTCTTTGCAATGCCGACAAAGTAGTGCGGGTGGACGGTTCAAAAGTCATCCTCATGAAAAACCCATCTTGGCAATCCGAGTTCATGGGTCTATGGGAGACACTTTACAGCCAGCCATGGATTGTTCTCCTGTTCCCCATGTTTTTCGCCTCGAACATCTTCTACACCTACCAAATGAACGATTTCAACGCTGCTCACTTCAACACGCGGACTCGTGCGCTCAACAATCTGCTGTACTGGCTCGCCCAGATTTTCGGTGCCGTGGTTTTCGGCTATGCTTTCGACCTGAAAGTTCGCCGAACCATCCGCGCCAAGGCTTCCTTGGTGGCACTTTTCGTCCTTACTTTCGTCATCTGGGGAGGAGGTTGGGCCTGGCAAAAGGACCAAGTCACACGCGAGATTGCGTCATCCGATGCGTTTGCGACCCAGAAGATCGACTGGACCGACGGAGGCAAGAAATATATCGGCCCCATGTTCCTGTACATCTTCTACGGGTTCTTCGATGCTGCTTGGCAAACCTCCATATACTGGTAAGTCTTTCATAATGGATCGACTTGATTTTCATTGGATATACACTAATGGGGTGTATTAGGTATATGGGCGCTTTGTCGAACTCCGGACGACGAACGGCGAACATGGCTGGTTTTTACAAGGGTATCCAATCCGCTGGTGCTGCAGTTTTCTGGCGCTTTGATGGGATCAAGATGGAGTATAACAAGATCTTCGGAGCAACAGTGAGTGTCTCTTTCCCAATGCTTTGAATGGTAGGAGACTAACCATGATATCATCAACTAGTGGGGTGTTGTGGCCGGCTCTTTACTCATCGCCGCTCCCGTCATTTTCATGATAATCAAGGATCACATGTCAGTCGAGGAGGATCTCAAATACAGTGATGAGACTATTGAGGATGTGGCGCCAACAGCAGCTTTGGCGGAAAACAAGAGGGAAGCTCCGGGAGTACACCCGATTTGAAGGTCTATGGAAGGCGTAATCACAATGACTTATAATTGATATCCAACTTATATAATACATGACTCTGTCGGACTTGTCACAGCTGCCGTGCTCGCTCCGCTACTTTAATCGTCTCAGCTCAACTTAGCTCTACTATGCTAGTCTAGGTAATGAAACAATGGCTAATATGTTTGATAAAAGAGAAACAACAATGAGTATCTCTCTAAGCGAAAGCCCGGAATTTGTTGTCAAAAAACTACAATTGGGCAGGTCAATACGTTCGCTCCGATCACTGCCCAGCAGAATTTCATCTGACCCCATCGCAGCTGATATAACCCATTTTGGCAACTTGGAATGAAGATGATGACTGTTGCGACCGTGGGGACTGGTTACCGGGCTGCTTTGGACTATGTCGCATTCGGAGTGGATCCCATTCAGGGGCACGCACAACACTGCACCTCCGGAGGAGGGAATTAGTCAGGGGTTAGTGGTGAGACGGCCTGTCATTGAATTTACCACCCGCACAACCTGTGATGCTGAACTTGACTCGGTAGCAGCTCTCTAGTATTTCATCTGATGAAAAGCAAACCAGGGTGGGTGTATGCCTGGGGAAGCAATGCTAAAACAATCAAAGAATGGCACATGAATCGGCCTAGATACGCAGTGCTGTAGTTGAGAGTTAATACTTGAATGACGCTAAACCCTAGATTTCCCAATGACCGAAAGGCCGAAATGATAAAAGTCGCGCGAATCATTGACACTGGTGATGCGAACCCCCCTAATTACGTACATCTTGTCATGGTATCGATTCGCAAATCCACCTAACCTTAGATTCTGACGGGGCAATCCCCCAAATCACCGTCCATCTTTCCTGCTGACTCAAATTCAGTCTGCTCAACACCAGTGACCGCCAATGTTCTTCCACTTGTCTCGTTTGTTTCTTTTCCGCCTGCGGGTGGACGATAGACTGTAGCCTCCACTTCGGTCAAGACTCCAGGATATAATATAGGCTGTCTCATACCAAGATAACTTCTCCCTTCCCCTCGCCTACTTTCCCACTATTGAACCTCCAATCCTTAGCTCTTTATTTAGTTACCAGCAGTATCACTGCTAACAGCAGGACTCTCGTCATTTCTTTTCTTTTATATCAAGGCCTTTTCTTTCTTTATAGCACCGAGAATACAAACCATCTACGAAAACGGCATCAAGACAATGGCATTACCTTTTTTCGAATCGACTGACGCGGCGCCGTCATACCCTCTCCCTATAATCCGATCCTCTCTCTGTCACAAACCATGTCGTCCGACAACTTCAACGGCATGCGATCTACCACCGCCAGTGGACCGCCCAGAACGGAGTGGGCAGAATGGGATTCGTCAATCAATGTGGGATGGGAAGCAGGGGCACGAGAGAGAACAGCCAAAGCCTACCAGACGGCTATCAATGAACAGTTCTCGACCAGCGAAGAACAGCACAAGGAAGACACGGTCCCTGCCTGTCACCTGCTGCTGCTTGCCGTTGTGAGCTACGGCTGGATGGAAGACGTTACTATTCTGAGGGCCATGGGAATGATATCGAATCAGGCCACTACTGAAAATGTGTCGGTCGACAGTTCGGATGAAGTTTCGCGGGCCCGTAGGTAAACGACTAAGTCTACATTCCACGTAGGACAATCCTCAGGGGCTGAAAAGCGACATCCGCAACAGATAACAACTTTGTCGTGATCCCACACCTTGTCAACATCAAGCGCCATCTGGCCCGCCCCAACCACGTCGTGATATCGTTGTTGGACAGGTTATCAAGAACCTTATGGTTCCCAGATGGGGAGAACATGGGGGATGGGCCAGTACGCGAAGCTCCTCCGACTATTGCCGTTTTCACCATTGACAATATTTCTACGTCATCTCTTATTCGCTACTCCAATCTGTTGCTTTCAGCAAACAGTACGTCCTCGAGCCCCGGTCCCTAGCAAACCGCGGACGAGACTAAAAGTTATAGTGAATATGGTGTTCCCAGTAAAAACATGGACCGTCACATCATGTCTCCTCTCACGGAACCTGGCTTGGACAACCTTCCCAGTCTCTTCCTAGATGGTACCTCGATGTGCGGAGGAATCAGGATCTGAACACTCCTGTTGGGACCCGCATAGGATCATCATCGGATCAGCGCTCGTCAGACTGTCTCTAGATCAATTCAAACCAGCCTCTTTCTCATGGACACGTTTGGGGATTCCGCTTCATGTTTGCGCTTTCTTATAACCTATGGTCAATTCTGGCCGCCCGTTGCTGTTAGTACGACTTGGCAACTACCCTTTAGGACATCGATCTTTGGGGGATCGGACGCACGGTTAAGTCGTGTGTCGCCGGCGCTTGGCTAGCCCGGGATATATATAATCAGACCGACCCGAAAAGACGCCTTTAAGCTGGTGTTCACGTGGTTCATGAAATAGGGTATTCCGGTGTTCTTGAGCGGCTCCAACCGGAAATTTGGCGCGGTCGATCGCAAGGGCAGCCAAGCATACTAGAACGGCGATATCAACCTCGTGGGCCCTGATACGTTACGGACCGGGGGGTCCGCATATTCTACCGTAACATAATGGCGTTCTCCTCTTAAAGGAGAACGCGTTCTCGTTCTGACAAGAATGGATCATCTAGACAGGAATGGTTTAGACCCCTAGACTACTGTATCAGGCCCGTTCTGCAAATCCAACCACACCTTTGAGAGCGAAGTCGCGGTTCCAATGGAGGAAAAACCTATCCTACTTCATAAACAGTCACGGCAGAGCAGCGACTGAGCGAGCCAGGCTGTAACAATTCGAACCAATTGTTCCCGAGAAACCACGATGCCAGGACACCGCTAGTTATCAAAGCCACCGACTTCGCCCCCGGCCATGTTAGATCGTCATGTGGTGTTTTTGAACTTGGAGCAACTCTGCAGCAAAATTTCACGACAACTGCAAAGTTTCCTGTAACCAACAGGACGGATATATGACCGGTATGTTTCTTCCCTGGCATATGGGGACCGTGAGGAAAGTCTCCGAGATCCATCATTATCGACACAAGCAGCGCATCCACCGGCATTCTATCTCCCAAAAACAATCCGAGATCATGCGTTCTTCCAGCTCACTGAACCCGTACAACCCGCTACCCCCTACACCGTACCATGTGCAGCACGGAGAAGCCGCCTGGACACCGCGTCGTCACCGGGACTCGGGATGCACGCAATAGTCCGACTTCTATAGGATGCGGGACTGACTGCATCCCATTGACGACATGGTAGATGGAGCTCCCCCGTCGGTGAGCTGTACTCTCTGTCGTCGAGCCGACTCTTCGACAGAATCACCGTTCTCGGCTTGCCAGGTGAGTTGTTGAGTAAGATCTTCAGTTGGTTAGGTAGCGTTGAGTGATGGATGGATGGAATAGGCGTGTGGAACGCAACAGTGACATGTCTTAGTGATGAGGGATTCGCAGGGTGGATTCGCAACTTATCATGTAGTTTCTACCCAGGTGGCTTTATCCCATAAATCCAGCTAGCTGTCGCCAAATTGAAAAAATGCAACTGCTATAATACCAAGAGCTCAGACTCATGACACGGGAACGCATCGTAGAAACATAGTCTCATGATTCAAAAACTTCTCGGTTCACCTTTCTTCCCCCTCCACCCTACGGATTTCCCTGCCCACCCACAACCCCTAACGATCAGCTTGCCGTCTGGAAACCCCCCCGAGGCGCGCCCCCATCTTCACACCCACCGCGCTCTTGTCTCCTCTTATCTTCCAAGGCTCTACCCAACACGCCTTTTTGACAAAAGAAAATCAACAAAATCCTCATTGAGAACATAGTTACATTCCATTGAGGTGCTCCACCAACGCATCTCTCCCTTCTTTTCTCTATATCCTACAAGCCGCCGTGTCTCGCGTGTCCCATCACTAAGTTCGCAGAATTGCGCTGCGCAAACCGACATAGCATGTAACGGGAAAATAATCTCGGATATTCCCTACCCCTCAACAGCCACGCAACAGCGCTCCACCCCAAACTCAGCGCGGGTCCGCATGCGCGTCTTTGGGTGGCAGTTGTACATGAGGGGATGGGTCTATGGTCGGGGGTATATCAAGAGGGTATACAAAAAAGCCAAAACAAAGCAAAACAACAAACAGGGTATCGACATCCCGCGTATCGCTCGCCCCCTATCCCTACAGCGGTCTTCTGCATGCAAAAAGCCTCCCCACCCTACCCTGCCTACCCTACCCAGGCCCCAGGGTTCCAGGCTAACCATTCATTCATTAACCCGTCCAACCGCCTTTCCCTAACCTCTACCCCACATCTAGAAGCGAAAAAAAAGTACGTATCAAATCTTCCCCCCTTCCACGACCTCCCTAGCCAAAACCTCAATCTCTCCCGACTCCGCCGTGCGTCTCCGCTCCAACACCCAGCTATCCACCTCTTTCGTATACGAAATACTATCCCGCCTCTCCTGATTAGGCCTCCTTTGCGGTGGAGGCGGCTTCCCCGCGTTGCTCGAGGGGAATATTGGGCTACTGAGCAGACCGGCCGGCGAGTCGAGCGGCAGCGCCGCTGAAGGAGACGATATCCGCCGGAACAGCGTGGGCGAGGGAGTCGAGGGGAAGTGTCCAGAATCCATCTCCTGGTCCTCGAGCAACGGCGGGAAACTGCTCGTCGTGGAGACGGGGGGCAGAGAAAACAAGGACGGGTTGGGCGAGGTGGCCGTGTTATTACCGCTGCTACCAGAGAGTCCGTACAGAGGCGGAACAGCTTGGTTCGGGACGGCCCCACCACCACCGGCAGCGCCTGCGACGGCCATGGACATGGTCAAAGTGGGGCTACCAGAGACGCTGCCCGCGCCGGAGTCCTGGCTAAAGACGGAGAAGCTGGAGTTTTTGCGGACATGTCCCGTGTTGACGGACAGGAACTCGCGATCGGGGCCGAGCGGACTGGACGCGCCTTGACGGTCGCTGGGCGAACCTTCCCGGGAGCTTTGGAGGGAGACTTGTGAGCCGCCCCAGGCCTTGGACCGGAGGCGCAGCAGGGATGACAGCGTGATGTTATCATCTTCGGCCATTATGGCCAGCTGAGCCAAGCCGGGGCTGTTCAGAGGGCCGTCGCGGCTTCCGTTGGTGGGCAACGCAAGGCTCATGATGGAGTTCCGGTTGGAGTACTCGGAGCGTTCTGTGATGGGGGTGAGATTCGGTTCTCGCGACACGACGTGTCCCGACTTAGTTCGTGTTACACCGCTGGGGCCGAAGTAGCCACCGCTCGCGTATTGAAAATTGTCTTGATCGTCCTTGGACTTCTTGGGGGTGTGGTAGGCTTGTTGCGCAGACGAGTTAGAGTAGAACCCGAATTCTTGGCCGTAGAAGCCTTCCGAGTCGTTGGCTAGTGCGCTCGCGTTGGCTTCGGCAATGATGGGATCGTCATCTAGTTCGTAGTCATCCAATCTGTTGGAGAAGTCGTCGAGACCATTGGAAAAATCGTCATCGTAGTTATCGTATTCATCATATGCTTGGGTCTCAATGGAGTTTATGACCTGTTTGGGCTGGTCTGAATCACTCGTGGTTGGAGACGTAACAGTTAAGTCTGTAGAAGGGAGCGGCGGTGAAGTTGCTGATCCTCTCCGCAGCTTACCCATCGTAACAGCCTTGTTCGTCGCTGCGACTAGAGCGGCTTGATAGACCTCTATCGAATCATCTTCTAACGCTACCGTCGGGATACTCGGCAAGGATGACTCATCGCCCAAGGCCTCCGATGCTATTGGCTTCGGTTGCATCCCCATGCTGAGTGAAGTGTGCGCTGTGGATTGAGGAACGCTGTCGGATTCTCGACTTGCCCTGGAGGCCATGTCATCAGATTCCCGTTTTTTCTTCCCCTGAGACGCCGTTCTCTCTGCGAGGACGGTCGCAAACATACCGGGGATCGGACGTCCATATTGGTCTGTGTCGTCGAGGTCAAAGATAGACTCATCGATAGGCTGCCCGTCCCCCTCGCCCTCGAATTCATGACCCCCTCCAAAGTAGAGTTCATCGTCTTTGCTTAGGGGCTTGGCTGCTGCTGCTTTTCCCTGTTTGGATACTGCCGTTTCCACCTCTGATTTCGGAGGCTGCAGGGCGCCATCGAGCCCTTGGATACCCAAGCCAGCTGAGGCATCCAAAGGAGTTGGCTTGATTTCCGTTAATGGTGTGAAGATCTCCGTGTCCTGGGTTGTAGCCGAGTCCAACCAATTGCTTTGATTGTCCTCGGACGGAGGGAAAACGCCCGAGTTTTCAGGGCTCACAACTTCAGAGGCAGGCTCGGACCGCTGGAAATGAAATCCAGCAAAATTGTCCTGGTCGTTGTCAGGATCCTGATCTTCGTCTAATGGAGGATCGAACCCATCGTCCTCGTCATAATCGCAATTGACGCCAGGGATGGCCTCTTCCAAGCCATCGTCGTAGTCCATTGCGTCGTAGTCGAATCCATCTTCGTCGAAATCGTCATAGCGAGAGTCAGGCCGGTCGGGAGCGGGTGATGTTTTCTTGTCCTGCTCCTTCTGCCTGTGCCGCTCTTCGAGTTGTTTCTCTGCATTCGCTGCACCTAACATATCGAAGCTGAACCTCGAGGACGTGCTCTTCATGTGCTTGGGCATGGACGAATGACCTGCTTTACCAGACACTCCAGACTGTTTGCGGGACATGTCGGATATGACTGAACCTCTTTTCGATGTCGCATCACCCAGAGGCTCAGATACCGCACTGGGCTCAGTTGACTTTGATGCATCTTCGGCTGGGTTATTGTCTTCTGACAGCCCAAGAGGCGACCCGAGTGGCGACTTAAAAGGCGAATGAGGTGATGGCAGGGAGGGGGACAGGTCTGGAAACAGATCGACTGTCTTGTATGATGCAGCAATAGAAACTACTTGCGATCGTTTCACCCTGAGCGAGTCATCTGGCGGGTCCTGGGGGATGGGCGGTATCGGAATATCTGCTAATGATATGAGAGACGGCTTTGAGACCTTGGTAGGTATTTCTCTGGAGCCACTCTCAGTAGCGTTGTCCTGCTGCTTAGTTATCTCAGGCATCACATCAGGCTTTGATTCAAGTACGACTGTCTGTGATGGGTTTCTTGGAGAATCCTTCGGTGGGACGGGAGGAGCAGGAAAATCGGGTGATCTAGCCTGCTCTATTGGCGCAGGCGGCTGAGGCATGCTAGAAAATTTGTCGACAATTGGTCTGCTGATCAGGGAATTTTTCCCTAGCGTGTTCTTCTTGGGCCGAGGAGCACTAAAGTCATGTATGCGAGTTCCCCTGATGGGTTGGTAGGAGGGCGATTTCTCTTCATAATTACGCAAGGGAAGTGATAAGTCTGGGACGTTCTGGTTGGTCTTGCGCCGGGCTAACAGGGTCGACACTGGGTTTTTGAGGAAAGGAAGTCCCTTTTTGCTCTTGGTCGGCTCCTTGATGACTTCTTTGATCGGTTCCGGCGTCGGTGGGCTCAGCACAGCTGACGGCGGCCCAATCTGAGGATCAGACATCATTCTCGCACCAGATCGTCTCTTTCCTACACTACCGCCAATAGCCCGGGTGTCTGCAGGAGAATTATGTGACCATGCTTGTGCCGTTTGCGATCGGTTAAGGGGTTTATTGACCGTCAATTGAGACGCCGAGTTGCTTGTGTTCTCCGCAATACTGTGCGGGGAATTTTCTTGGGGGCTCATGTGGTTTCGCAAGGCCGCGCCTCCTAGAAACCCAATGACATCTCCGGGGGACTGAGGAGACTGAGATGTCCGTGGTTGCCGCGAAGGCTGCGAGGGTTGCGGGGGTTGCGGGGGGAATCGTGTAGGAGGATTGGAGGCGACATAGTCAACTGGACTGAAAGAGAAGTCCGAACCATTCGACGTTACTCGAGCGATAGGAGGTAAACTAGGAGGATCGCGGGGGAGCTGAGAGGACGAATCCCGGGACCCGGACCTCCGGCTCTGGACTCGCACTTGGGATGGGGGTACAGCCGATGCTGTGGTCGTCGTGGCCGATTTGGGGCGCTTGTCGGGAGAAACCACGGGGAGCGAGTCGAAAGTGCCAGGCTGGGCCAGCTGAAGCGCTGACGAACTCCACGAACTGCTATCCGGCACAGGAGAGGCCGTATTGGACGGCGGCCGCCGATGGAAGCGCAAATTGGACAACATGGTGTTGAAAATTTCGACGCCCAGTACGGACGATGCGCTGTTCGGTTTCTTGCTTTTTCTTTGCCTATCGTTCGACTTCCTTCTGCGTCGTTCCAACTTCTACGGTTTTGCCCTATTCACTTTGGCTGTTCGTGGCGTCAATCGTTCCTCCCACAGCGGCGGCAACGATGCCGATGATGGTGGCAGGTCAATGCACTGAATGAGACAGTGTCGCAGCTGAGCTACTGCACCGGTAGCTCGCGGTTGTTTCGGCCCACAGTACGGAGTAGAGGCGGGAGGTTTGATTCCACTCAAGTGCGTGAGACGCGACTGTCAGCTTCACGGCTGATCATACGCTGATGCTGCAGTGGTGCGGCACATCGTCGCGTCCATTGAATAGCTTTGATGAGAACATCAAAATCGGTTTGGGGGCAGCTCAGAAGTTACCCGCGTCCGACGCTGTCAAAATGTCAAAGTTTCAAAATGAAGATCCCTAGGTTGATCTTATTGAGGGAGTCTATTCAAACTTTTACGCAGTTAATCCTACTGGCTGGTAAAGTGGGTTGCTGTTGGGGCACCGTGCGTCATCGCCAATGGCGAGTTTGGTGTTGTTGCTGCTGTTAGGCAAGTACCCTGCCGCCATGCCCACCGTACCGTTGCCATGCTGGTCTAACTGGAGTTCTGGGCGTCAAGATTCTCACAGGGAGCATGTGGTCCACTGCGGCACCAGCAACCGTCTCTGTATATATCGTGGAAATGGAAATCCGAATATCAGTAACTTAAGTTATGATTTAAATCACTTCTTTAATCCTTCCAAAATTAAGACAGCAGGGGGAAAATTCACGCCTCGTAGGGGCACATGTCAGCACGGGGCACTGAAATTACTCTTGTCAACTGTACCGGTACTGCAGATTTACTGCACACAGTAGTTTACCCCGTCATCTATTGTGGGGGGAGGAGGGTGGGTGGTCCAGAGCGCCCCATCCCTCCACTCTGTCGCTGAGGAATTCTCAACACTGATTGGCTTTTCCTCCAGAGGCGCAACCTACCACAGTGAACCGCTCTGGGCGATACCGGTACCCAGCCGGGGGGTACGCTTCTGATGTCTGCAGCCACAGTATGAGCTTTCTTTAAACGCCGATTCGCCGATATCTGTCAGCTTCCCAGCGGATTCATCTCAAGCCGTGTGGCAAAAGCCCTGCAATTTCAGACTTCGACTCTTGAGAACCTCTTGAGAGCCTCTTGAGGATGGGGTATCAAACTCATCAAAACTTTCTTGGATTTGTCCAGGAACAGAATACGTGCAATATTCTAATGGGGAATACTATTTAATCCTCATCTCGGATCTTTGTCTCGCAAGCAGTACCTCCGTCTCTCCGAAAACTTGTCCAAAAAGTAGACGAACTTTCGGAGAGACGGAGGTACACAGTACCGGTAGTGAATGAATGAGACATGCACTTACCGGCAGCATGGATGGTTGGCCAACGCGGCTGAAGTGAAGGGAAGTCGGGTTGTTCATTGGGACGGCAGGGCTGTGGCCATGCAAGTGATATGTCGCATTCGTGTGGTTTCGCAGGCATAAGGTATATACAGTACAGGAATTTATGCTGCATAGTATGCCGCCACACTGCCACACCCTGCGGCTGGCCTATATCACCTACCTTTTTAGGGCATCACTATTTTCCTGGAAGAGCACTCTGGTGTGATCAATCAACAGAGAACACGTCTGGCCATCATAGAGATCAGTACCCGGTTTGAACCTTTAGAGAAAATTCGAAAACATTCTGATTTGCAATGCCACGGCAGATGTGGGAAAGCATGTTGGAGGTAGAACAGACGTCCCCGGACATGGTGGTAGAGTACGGGGCTTCAGAATCCGGATCACCAATTGAAACGATTGTTAAATCCACTTGAATATTTCGTTTTTGTTCGTGGATGGGATCATGAACAGCATAAGAGTGCGGAGCGAGTTTGGGATGATTGCTCGAGGTAGCTAAAGATTTGATCTGAGGTCTCACCGTCCACCCGACTTTGGTATTCAACAAGGAATTTCCAGTCCTCTACGACCGTGTCCGGGGACGTCTGTTCTATCTCCAACAACATGCTTTCCCACATCTGGCCTAGTGTTGCAAATCAGAATGTTTTCCATTTTCTCTCACCAAGGCTTGACCTTCCGCATGCTTCCCTCTTCCTCCAACGCCTTGTGCATATCGAACGCGTTATACAACAAATGTGGCTCATGGCCCATACCCTTCCTCAGCGCTTCAAATTCCGCCTTCTCAAAGTATTGCTGAAGAATAGGTCTGTACTCCTTGTGCGCGCACCGCTCAATAATCACGCGCGCCCGTTCTCGGGGTGAAAGACCTCGCACGTCTGCCAACCCCTCCTCCGTGACGATAATGTCAAGATCATGTTCCGTCTGGTCGATATGCGTGCACATCGGCACAATGCAGCTGACGCCGATAGGGTCCTTCGGCTTGCCAGGGATCGAGGTTCCTGGCCGCGTTGAGGGTGTGTGCATGATGCTGTACTTAGCCGAGCGCAGGAAATCGGCCGACCCACCAAGCCCGTTCAGCATGCGCGAACCCATGACACATGTACTATTGGCGTGTGCGTAGATGTCAACCTCGACCGGAGTGTTCATGCCAATGACGCCTAACCGCCGGATGATTTCAGGCGAGTTGGACACTTGCTGCGACCTGAGAAGCAGCTTGTCGTGGTAGGCGGCCCAGTTGTCGTAAACTCGCCGGAAGCCATCAGGCGAGAAGCGGATCGACGTAGCCGTGGCAAAGTCAAGACGACCCGAGTCAAAGCAGTCCAGAAAAGTGTCTTGGATCACTTCGGTCCAAACCTTCAGATTCCGGAAGTTGGATTCGGCCAACCCGCCGATCACAGCGTTTGCGATGTTCCCGATGCCGCTCTGGATTGGGAGGAGGGATTTTGGCATGCGGCCATGACTTACTTCGTGTTCGAAGAACTCGATTAAATGGTTGGCGATGGCGCGTGATGAATCATCTGCGGGCGTATTTGGGCTTGTCTGGTCCATGTAATCGGATTCGATAATGCCAACCACTTTGTCGGGATCGATCGGTACAGAGTCACCGCCTATACGATCCTCTACGGCCATGATTAAGTAAGGCTTGCGTCGTGGTGGTAGGTCGGTCATCGTGATGTCATGTAAACCTTGGAAATCTGGTAAGGCCGTGTTGACCTCAACGATGATCTAATGCACATGTGAGTATGTGATCCAACAGCATAGGCCAGGGGGGTTACCTTGTTGGCCATTTGTATGAGCTCAGGGGTTGCCCCAACGGAAGCGCCCAGCACAAGACTTCCATCCTCTTTTATGGCTGTGGCTTCTACAACGGTCACATCAAGATTATTATTCGGCCTATCTTTGGTATAAAATCCCTATGAAATAATTCATGAGCAACAAGAAAGAACTCTGAAAGGGCAGATGGTGGCTTACGTAGACCAAATCTACGGGAAACATTGAAAGATGCTTGTCAAAAAAATGTATCCGGCCCTCGTTGATTGCCTTTGAAATGGCCTTGCCAACCTGGTGCGGTGCGCGTCGCTCTATCATGTCAAGCGACGCCCAGCGGTTCTCTGTTTCAGCGCCGGATGAAGCGCCTACAAATAATGAATATCGTAGCTGGCCCTGCAGTTTGTTTTTTTCCACGTGGTCCGCGAGGAAAGTAGGCATTTTCCTAGGCTTTCCATTAGCGTCTTTTCTTAAGAAGGTGCTCTCTACCAGGAATTGAATATGACGGTCGACAAAAAAGAGTGCCGTCTGGTGTGAAAGAGCAGCCGTTGGATATGTTTTCACGCCGATACTCTAGCCGGGGAAGGGTCGATGATGTTGGTAAGACTAACTTGGGATATCCAACACCCGTGAAGCCGGACCAACCGATATATGCACCGTTCGGGAAATGATGAAGCAGATCCTTAGGTCGGCATAGTTTCTTAAGCATGGCTGGACGGCGAATGCGCGAGACGAGCGCGGCCGAGGCCGTGGGTGACGCCATAGTAATTGGATTTCTCTCCTTCTTCAAGTCTCCTTCTTTTTCTTGCGCAATACGCAAACACGAGTCAAAATCACCTGTCTCTCAAAACCAGCGAAAGTTACGCAAGGAGGACTATGTCGTCGCTAGCGGAGGAAGTCTATGCAAGAACTTCCTCGACCTAGATTTCAACTAGGGAGTGCCGTATGACTATGGTCCAGAATTGAAGGAGCAGAACCAGAGGTTACTTATGAGGAATTGTTGAATGTTTATAACTGAGTCAAGCATTAGCAAGGCACAGAAGGAAGGCATCAGATGAACAACGAGTTGCAACCCCACTCCAAAGGCCAAGGGTCCTCGGTCACCGGGATCGCGTTTCCAGGCTTAATACCGTTAGCATCATACGATTCTTAATATCATTGCTGTAGCCCTATTGATTCATGTAGCATGACAGAATATGGAGACTGGAGCTTCCCCTTTACAGTAGACGTGCTGCAGGTAGAGTTCGTACCGTAGTACTTTGCAAGTGGTCGTCGTTCGGCATTCGGAATTGGAATCTTTAGGCCGAATTGCCGAAAACGCATTGAGACAGTACAGTATTGGGAGGTCATGGTGAACTACAGTACTGGTGAGTGTAAGAGGAGTAGGCATGATATTCTAGTGCACTGAAGGAATGAAGACGGTTCAGTCTTGCTGATAGCTGGTAGTTCGCCAGACAACACGCAACTATGAAACTCAATTGGTAAAGCACCTCTAATTGAGCTATGCTGAGCATATCCATCTCCGCAGCGCCGTAGTCGTAACTAAAGGGTCCTGCTGTGGGTAAAACGACGGAGCCCACAGACCAAGCGGGCAAGTTCGTGGACCCCGTCATTGTGAGACTCCACAAATACATGTTTTGTCTCCCATGCCAGTACTGGTAGCACTGGCTTGTGATGGGGAAGTAGACGCAATAACTTGTTCTGTGTGGGGAACGCTGCAAGTGGTGTTTAATCAGGTTACCGTGAAGCTTCTCTGACTGATGACGAGGTTATGATCAAGCCATCAAGTCGTTCCTAGCTGCAGAACCTTGGAAGAATTACGCGGGTGATTCTTCTATCGCACCGTGACCGATAGGAGTCTATTTGCGTAAGACCCCACGGAGTCTAGTTTAGTGCTGTGGCAAGTACTTTGTGATGGCAGGACAAAACCGAGACCATTAACCGGTGAGAATTATCCACCGTTGAGGAAGGCTTGCAAATAAGAGGTACCAGTGGATGACAGAGTTGTTTATCTAGTATAGCGTGAAGGCTTGGATGATTAAACTGAAACTTGCTGCGGGTTAACTTCGAATAGCTTATTAAAGAAAGAAGAGAGTAGGATGAGTAGGAGGTCGGCGAAGCAAAAAGTTTTCCCCATCTCCATGTAGTCACATCTACCATTACCAGCAGTTCTTTCATGGTTGTTCAATTACACAGATACATCCAAATCCAGCCAGTTGTTCTTGGCCACTGGCCACCGCGTGACATCAGTGTCTATC
>JAOYMO020188366.1:0-32376 GCA_025802455.2 Iodosphaeria phyllophila | reverse complement strand
GCACGCCCTCCCTTGCATTCCCATCAACCCCACTAGCCCCACTATCCTCGTGGACAACGATCCCCATCCAACTGCCGCCTCTCTCTCGGCGCTCTCCGATCCATTCCTGACTTCTGTTTCCGTCGTGACCCCCCCGCCCGTTACCATGGAGGTGCTACATGAGGCGCGTCGCCTCGGCGTCCGCGCCGTGTGGCTACAGCCGGGCACCTATGATGATAAAGTCTTGGCTTTTGCGCGCGGTGGTGTGGATGAAGATCGGACTCCGGGCTATCAAGGCTGTGTGGTCGCCGGGACTGATGGCGGCGGACCAGAGGGCTGGTGCGTCTTGGTTGATGGGGAGAGGGGACTAAGAGAGATTGAGAAAGTTTAGAGCGTAAATTATGGGGGTGATAAGTTAAAAGCGGGGGCAAGGTGGGGAAATAGGAATGTCCTGGGATGAGAGCGAGGGCTTAAGCTATCCCGAGCTGCTCGAATGTTGTCTTGTTCCATTTTCAGAGTTTGAGCTATTGATGGGAATGGGAGAAAACGAGCTTGATTGGCCAGGAAAAAACTGACATATTTGATTGCATCACTCGGAAAAGTGTACCTACCTCATAGTAATCGTCTTATGCCTATATGTATAAGTAGCCAGCCATGAAGCGCCGAGCCTACGATTTTTCTGGCTCGAAGTTCAAGCACCTCATACCTGGGAGCGGTCATCCATCACAATTGAGGATTGTCTGTGGATCTAATCTCAGATTCGCAACAGCCTCACTCATAACACCTTCTCAATTGGGTGAGAAGAAACGGTTACTACCTTGTGAGGGCGTTTATTTGAAGATCCACGTGAACCAAGCCTTCATTTCCCCCTCGGCTAGAAAGCTATCGGGGATCCACGACAGCGTCCATCTCAAGTTTGCCCTTTGATGAGCTCATATTTCAGTACCCTTATGTATCGGCCTTGCTTGAAGCAAACAAAATCGTTGGGCAGTGGCTTCAATTCCTCCATCAAATGGCTAGGGGAAAAATGGAGGAAACTCGGGAAAGGCTGTCTGTTCTATTATATATCTCATCCATGCATTCTACGAATAATTCGAAGCCCTCCATCAAACCCTCGGGGAAATTCGCATGCACAGCGACGTAATTCGACAAATTCTCAATACTAGCTCCGACGTGTTAGCTAAATCTATGCGTGGCCCTATTCCAGAAACTAGCACCTCTGAAGATGGCCGCATAACAAAGTTTTCAGGCGAGCTACCGGAGTATAACCGCCAGATACCATAGGATGAATGGGTCCTGTTGAAGCGGGGGCGTCAATGCCAGTAGGTGACCTGGAGAACAGGAATCGTGCTTTTCGTATGCAAGACCGCGCTCGGCTGAAAAGCTGCGCCGACAACGGCGACACTGAGAAGGAAAGACAGGAGCGAGCGAAGATCCGATTTGCTATAAGCAAACTGAAGAGAGATGCCCTGTTTCGATTTGACCATGGTTTAGCGGATGTCATTGCGCAGAAACTTCTAGCCAAAGATTCGCCGTGGAAAACACTGGGTCACTTGCTGCAGGCTATCAAAAAGATTTAAAGTTATGGCTAATTTAGCCTACGACCGTCATTGAACTGTGGTCGGGAGAGCATGAGAGGCAGGACAGGCGAATAATGGTTTCCGGGTCTTGTACGGGCTCTCTCGAGCTGGGCAAACATGCTAATGTTCCAGACTGACTTCGTGACTGGATCGAACGGTGAAGTAGTAAGTCATTGTTTCTTCGCATCATTGCAGGCATGTAGATTAAAGAGAAGTATTGTTAGGACAATCTTTCGGGGGTTTAGATAACCTCATCCTAGGACTTTGCAGTTCGGTTCAAACCTCCAGTCTGGTATGGTTTGTAGTTCTAATGAATATTTCCGATAAACTTTTTTTGATTATATACATTATTGTGTCGGAATGGTCTCACAGATAAAGATCGTACGTACGATGAAAGTGGTGGTAACAGAAAATGAACATTCAGAAGAAGAAGCCCGAAGGCCAGCTAACTAGCTAGATATCGTGTCTA
This sequence comes from Iodosphaeria phyllophila, assembly GCA_025802455.2. NCBI lineage: Eukaryota > Fungi > Ascomycota > Sordariomycetes > Amphisphaeriales > Iodosphaeriaceae > Iodosphaeria > Iodosphaeria phyllophila. The sequence continues at coordinate 30,348 of JAOYMO020188366.1, read as the reverse complement.
TTTATCCATAGGGGATGCCTAGCGCATCCAGTAGACGATTGTACCCACAATTGCATCTTTGCCTGCTACCTGCTACCTGGTTTAACATATTAATTATGATTTCTAATATTTGTGGGAGGTTTGGAATATTCCGATTAGATTTGAAGCCCTGAAGGCAAGATGACCATAGTATTGTTGATATCATATTGTATAGATTTCTCGCTCCTAGAACGGAGAGAGGGAAACAAGATTTACCATCTCATTTGAAGTATTTCTTCTTGCAACCACAGCGCTTTGACAAGCTATTGTCAATTAGATCGCATCATGGAGACGAGATCAGCCAGCCTTTCCTGTGCCCTGAGTGGCGACTTCGGTGCACTCAGGGCCCAAGAATGTTTTATTAGTAGCTCTCCCCTGTGGTATGATCGCATCTTGAGAGACTATGCTCACTTTCCTGCTTCAAACTTACTATAGAATAGAGCCTTGACAACTTGGTCATATGAATAATCATATCTGGGCGAACTTATTCACTTGGCCATGGCCGTGTCTAGAACTTTAGCGCGCTCGAGATCAGTACATACTTCCTTGTCGGCATAGGGAACTTGTTTTATCATGCAATGGCTCGCCCAAGGTATTTCTACCACTCTGTCATGCTCGGTCTGAAGCTAACTCTGCTATACTGCTGACAGCCTGAAGAAACATGTGAGTACTGTATATGAATCAGAGTTTTGAAACCCATTTCTACACCTAACATATGCACCATAAGAAGTCGGTCGCCTTCAGATGATCGATGGATTGGCATCATTGTAGGAACACCTCGCAACAGTTGATATCGAATTACCACGAGCAACATGTGTATTGGCAAACGCTTCATCTTAGCATCAGGCTTCTTGAAGCAAGCCGGGGCAGACGAAGAAACGCAAACAGCTCTGCGTTAAACCGGAACCCGTTTCATGCGAGGCGCCTCCGCCAAAAGAATCTGTGAGTCCGACCCTAAATTATCTTGCAGCATCGCTGGACTGCGTTTGCACCGATTTGATCGAGTCATGCTCATCCTGTCATAACTCGGGAGCGTACATTAAATTGCCACAATCTTAGCAAGCCAGCCAATGCGGCAAACGCTTGTTCAAGTTCGCCACATGCTCCGCTTGCTTGTTACTGCCTTGCAGTTCGTTTGAATTTTCTAAATGCTATGGTCTGGGTCTGTTTGGATAGGGAAAATGTGTGGATTACTCTTACGTATTGCCTAATTATACACGATAGTCGAGGAAATTTGTCCGCCCGGTTTCGCGTTTTCCCATCTCTGCATCATTGTTCACAAACTCCTTGTCCATATCGTGACAATAGCACAATATGACCAACCAAAATCAAGGAGGCACAATACTCCACTCGCCATGGTCCAGTCCGGGCGGGTTCCCCTCAACAGCATGTCTAGCAAAACGTTTATTGAGGTACCGGTAAATCCAGACTACCCAAGGAGCAAATTCTCACAGCTAAATGAGATAAACCTGAGAGCTCCAATTTGGGTTGGTTTGATTCGGTTTGGGGTGGCGAATTCTGAGATATGACATGCTTTAGATTGGCAGGTTTGGTCTAGTGGTTTGTTTTGTGGTGACTTCCGGTAGCATCACGGCATTGGTTGTACGTATCCCGTGGATCGTTACACATCACATGAGGCGCAGAACTTTCTGCCCGGATTCACACGCATTAATGTAGACAAACAGGTTGGTCGAACTCTTAAAAGCTTTCATCTAAAATCATGATAGCATTTCCCTCTGCTCTAGTGAAGGTCATGCCACGACACTTTCCCACACTCTTTATTATGCACCCAGTGCCACCAGCCCAAGCTCATGCTCTTCCTACTTGTGCTTTGAGTCAAAATGAATTTTTCCAAAAGATATGCAGCCCTGCTTCAGCAACAAAAGGAGATACTCAAGCAAAGTCGATCTCGCAAAGGTCAAAAACCGGCTGCTTCTATGAGGCGCTCTCGCCAGCAGCTAGAATCTGAATTCGCCCAGGCCGTAAGTTATTCCATGACTTGTCACGTTCGCTTGTTGAGATTCTAATATTCCAATTTCTCTCTAAGTCTGTTCAGTCATCTATGAGGGGCGTGATAGGCGGCACTCATTGGCTCTCCACTACTTTCATACCTGAGGCCTATGCACCGTGTGTTAAGCCTTTGGCCGAACTTGCGCCAATTTCTCTTCGTGAACTATTACTCGAGACCCACCATCGTGGGCAAGTCGTTATAGCGCGGATATTTACCCGCGCGACTCGCCTCAATTTTATCCAGACGGCTGTCGAAGACGAGCAAGGCAATGTGGAGCGCATCTTAGTGTACAACCTATTGCCAACAGCTACACCAGAAGCGGTACTGCCACCGCATGCGGTTATAGCTATCAAAGAAGCGTGTTACAAATGTACTGCTGATGGTGGTGTGATGATCCGTGTGGACCACCCATCTGACCTTATTCTTCTCGAACCGGCCGATAGTCTTGTTCCTTTAAGCCTGAGACCGAAGTTAATGGAGCTTGATCTGACGGTCTCCAGCCTGAAGGCTGAAGGTAATGTTGCATTCGCTAAAGGTGATTGGCTTGCGGCAATGAATCTTTACTCTAAGGGACTACGACTGGATGGGTTTTCTGACGATGATGTACGAATTCTACATCGTAACCGCGCTGCTGCTCTCCTCCGCCTTGAACGGTACGAAAATGCCATAGATGATGCTCTGTTGGCGGTGATCCCTCCAACTAAAACCTCAAATGCATGTGAACTGCTCAATGTCAAAGCATTCTATCGTGCAGGCCGTGCTGCTTATGAAATGGGAAACTTTGTTCAGGCTAAAGAATACTACACATCCGTGCTCGAGATTGACAGTCAGCACAAAGAAACGGTGGCGGAGACAAGTCGCACAGATCTGCGACTTGCAGAAATAGAGCACGGGAACTACAACCTGACAGCTATGGCTGGGTCTGAAGGCGAGCCACATCCGACTTGACCATGCTTCGTTCACTAGAAACACAATGATTCGTTCGGCTGGGCCATATGGCCGTGGCCTCTTTGCGGCGAAGGCGCTGAAGGCAGGTGATATTGTCATGGCCGAAGAGGCTTTCCATGCCGCATTCGCAGACGACGAGTCTCACAATATCTCTATGCTCCTAAATACAAACACCAATCGGGGAAGCTATGGCACTCACGCTCATCTCTTGTATGGTGTCGTGAATAAAATCCTATGGAATCCACAGCTCGCGAAGAGGTACTTGGATCTCTCAACTGATGATACTTGTGGAGTCGCAGAAATTGCGGTTGTCGATGGCAAGACTACAGTGGATACCTTTCGCGTCCAATCCATTGCAGAATTGAACGGCTTTGGCATCCCAAATATAAGGTCTTCTATAGATGGAGAAGAAGTTGCTCCAAATGCTCAGGGCCGCAGTGCCGGGATTTGGTTGCAGGCGTCCTACATGAACCATTCTTGTCTGGCTAATGTCTCGCGCGCTTTTATTGGAGATATCATGGTCGTTCGTGCGAACCGGGACATCAACCCTGGCGAACAGCTTTTTGTGAGCTACTATCCGCGAACACACGACTTCACGGCAAACACAGATCACTTGAAGAAAGGTTGTGGCTTTACATGCTCTTGCGCTCTCTGCAAAGCCGACACAGCTGTCCCTGCCTCTGTGCTTGGCAAACGCAACAGCTTGCATGCAGAAGCCACCGCTTTCATGTCAGCAAACCGAATTACTTACTCCATCAATGTAATCGAAACCTCGGTTTTGAAACGGGCAAAGCGATTACTCAAACAGATACTGGCTACGTATGATGATAAACTCTATGGAAAGCTTCCGCGCCTCGCTTGTGTCGCTCGCTCTTGACGTACGGCTTTGCCAAGCCCCCACGCGTCCCGGTAGCCTAGATATTCGGCCACAAGAAGATCTGACAACCTGCTTAACAACACTGAAGCACCTTGGTTATCAAATCGTCACGGAAGGCGACCTCCTCAAGGTTCGCTTCGATACCGCGTTTGTCGTACCACAAGCCATTCACGGCGCCATGTATGCTTTCCAGGTTTATTCAGCGATGTCCGACTTGCGCTCAGCCACCGTCTCTCTTGACCTTGCGAAGATGACGTTCGAAACTCTGTGTGGCGACTTGACAGACTTCGAAGAACAGTTTCAGTCGATCAGCTCCGATGCTTAACTTAAGATATGAAAGTCACCGAACGGATTGATGGTGACTAAAGTGGAGATAGTTTCTTAATGCAGGGTGGGCTCCGAATCAAATCCGTCAAACTAGGGCCTTAGATTTCCCCTGGTATGATCAGAACGGTCCCATGTTTGATGAATAGGTGGTGTGATTTGATTTGATTTGATTTGACAGCTTCGATGTGCCGGATTATGAGAGAAAATACACAGCTTTTATCCAATTATACTTGTACCACTTATCTGGGGCAGAGCTCAGCTAACGAGCACGATAAAACTGTCTGAACCTTGTCAAATATGCTATGTGGTTTCATTGCATGCGTCGTCTGCGTATGTGAAGTCTGTTGCACCGTTGCTGTGGAATCGAAAAGCTTCTAACCTGTTTGAAGACGTTTCTGGTTTTGACCGGTGGAACTTGCGGTCATTCTCTTATGGAGACCCGAACGACCTCTGGCCGCAGGCGATCCTGCTGCTCGTGCTAGGCTCGCACCCAACCTCAACGGGCGAATTCTGTGTAGATTCAAGCCCTGATACCGTGGCTGTCGGATTAGTACGGGAGAATAGAATGCAAAAGTGGAGTACATTGAGAAATTAGTAGGCTTCGCTGAAAGCTCTGCAGAAAAGGTCAAGACTGAGGCACAGAGCAAGTTGAAAATTCTAGACAGGGGGAGGTGTCGTGGCATAGTCTTCCTCGTTTGTACCAGAGGATAATGCCACCCTGCACCCCAAACTCAACAAGACCTGAGAAGCAAGGGAACAATGACCCACGCTTTGCAGACTACATCTACCCTGCCAACAATATGCGACGTTCTACTATTAGCCCCAGCATCTTGCTCAATTTGAGGCGTCGTTACATCACGGCGAAACGGAGCGATTCGACGATCGGGAGCAAGAACGTAGCATACCAATCACGATAAAGCTTGCACCAGCCAGATTTTCTTGCAAAATTTGATTTTGTATTCGGATATCATCATCGATAACGTAAGCAGCCATGCATCCATCAAACCCGTGTAAACGCCATACCATGTCCCACTACTGCCTATCAAATCCTTGAGTGAAAACCCATGATGTGTGTAGTCCATCCCCATCTCGGCAGAGATTGGATTCCTGTCCTGCTTCTCCTGGCTAATCCGCATCGCATGTCGTCTAGTTGGCAAGAATAGTTCGGACGAGCTCTGTATCCGTCAATGATCATTGCAACCAGAAACCATCAAGGCAGAACACATACCTGTGTAGTTCACTTGTCCCGAACTAGTATCCACGGCCTTCAGCAACTCATCCACCTCATCGTCCGTCATTTTCTCGCCCAGGTTCGTCAAGATGTACTTGAGCTGGCCGACACCAATAAACCCCGTCATGTCTTTATCAAAAACCTGAAATCCACGGCAGTATTCATCGGGCTCTCCCGGGTCGCGGAAGCCGCCAGGTCGGTTGAGCACACGCTGAAAAGTCTCGAAGTCAAAGTCGCCGCCAACCGTCTTTTCAAGATCGCGGATCTCTGTCAAAGTTGGGTTTTGACCACAAGCACGCAGGAGGTCGCCCAGGCTGTCTAGCGCGACCCGCCCATTCCCGCGCTTGTCGAATAGAGAGAAAGCCTCCTTGTAGTTGGTTGAAGCCTGTCTGTCGTGGTTAGCTGCCATGGCGAATCCAGCAACAGAGCAGAGAGCTGGATGGGTTTTGTAGTTCTGGAAAATATAGCTGGTGATGTGGTTTGTGAAGATGGTAAGGAAACACGAAGCTCAACGTTGCGCCAGCAAGTTTGGTGGGGCCCCAAACATCTAAGCTGCATGGTCACAAAGACGAACTGCCAGGTCACCTGGTCACTAGACCGGTCGTGTTAATTGACACGTGAGGCAGCTAGGAGGCAATAACGCAGCTGTTGTGGGATCAGACCCGACACTCTCGGGCAGTGCCTGAACGGCGTCTAACGCGGACGGTGACCGCTCCAACTTTAGCGAGGTACCATCCACTAGATCTTGTACTAGAGTTCCAGACGCCGCGCGATTACTTCGGCCCTATTGCTAAGCATGACCGGTATAATGTAAACAGAATTGTTGTCGCAAAGCGCGTAGCTGCTGAGTTTAGGGTTTACGTTGCCAAATTCCCTTATGTAGGAACAGATGGCAACGTAGTAGTCGTGGTGATAGTGAAAGGCGAGCAAAAGTTGTAGATATGGGAGTTGAATTGGAAGCCATCATGGTACAACTGACTGGTGGCAACTCACCATTGTGGATATTCTGAAGTTGGTGAAGCGACGTCGAGTTACTGCGATACAACAGAGATTTAAGAGAGAGGGACGGAGGCGGAACTTTTATCGTATCGTCTCCGCAGCTCGGGTAAATGGTGGTGTTGTGTTTCGAATGATCCGAGATATGGACGGACGGACGAGGCACTGATCCTACGGCTTTTTGTTCACTTAAGGTTCCCTGTTCCTACAGCAGGTCAAGCCCTCCACACTGTACCGATAACAGCTGGCCGGTCAACAACGCAGCTCTGGGCGCAAAGCTCTACCAATCAGCGATATCTGGTCCGTGCTTCCCATACGTTCGATATTGACCGGGCAACACGAATGGCCCCCAACTTTGGTGTTGGCTCTACCGTAAGGCTGGCCAAGAAACACGATATCTGCCTTATCCCCCTAACTTATTTCTATCCTTATAATGATTCGTGTCAATTACGACTGCGATCGTTCCATCCGAAATCTTTTCGTGCTCCCAGTATAGCAGATTATTACGTAAAAAGGAAGTGGATCGACCGAGGAAGAAATGCCTGCTCATGAGAATTGCACCAGCAGATCTGGCTGTAGATTTTCCAACACCACATCTGTCGCCAGTGCACTCCGGTTTATCCGGAACCCCCCATGGAGTTCAGTCACATGATGCTAATTAATATCATTTTCAATTTTTAGCAGTATTCTTTACGGTGTGGCTATCCGTTTCATAAATGTAGCTTACTACCAAATTTGGTGGAACATGCAATACTCAGTTTCTTCCGTAGTCACTTCAGGGACATCATCAGCATCGGGAATATATACTAAACAGTGGCACTTGTAATTTCTTTAGAACCATTTTCGTATTGGTCTGCCATTCTAAGCTTGTGAATATTTGCCGGCGCTGAAAATAGGGGCTCGTCTCATATATCCAGATCGAGACCGCAATGCAAAAGCTCGATACCGACACACTTCCAGGCAACTATGTTAGAGCAAGAATTGGTGGATACTGTACGAGATGAGCCAATGTACCTAGGCTTGGCTGTTCAAATAGCAAACGTGCCCGGAAACACGCCGGCAAGATTCTTGGGACAATATTCTTGGCTAGCATAGATGTGTCTATAGTAGAGGGTTCCAGTATTCTCAAATTTCTGTCTGAGAATCTTCAAAATTCGGGGCGGCAGCGAGACTAAGAGATGTGGCGTTAGTGACTTTCGACACGGTAGTCTGCGGAAGCCGTCAGCTTGCGGAAACGAGCACTCACGATCAGAATTCTTGATTACGAGAAGGTGATGAAATTCAAAAACTCTGGTGCCAGTCATCGGCCATTAAGCAGGGATACGAATCCAGAGTTCTACGTTTCGAAGAATGGCTGGCCAGGCCTTGCTGGAACGGCCTGAGAAGCCACTTTGAAACCTCTTCTGGATACCTAATTCCTCCATACCCAGTTCGCTAGACCGCAGCGGATTCAGATCTGGCTGTGCCCATGGATCAAATCCTTGGCTATGCCAGTATCAGTAGCATACCAACTCCTAAATGTGTTTTGCCCCAATACATTGATAGCAGCTATCTGCCAAGTCCCGGTTTGGTTATCCCCAAAAATATAGATGGAATACACAAATGAGAGACGGGTCTGTTTCTAGTGTCATAAGAAAACTAAGAAGCATCGGCACCGAGAGGAGGTTTTTTTTCCATCAAACTAGATAGCATTCTCTATCTACCACACCATACTAGTGTCTCCCATTTCTCCTTCAAGTTGCGAAGAGAAGCCAAAAATCCAAATGGAACGCCACGCTGCTAGCTGTTGTAGGAGCCTTGTGTTACCATTTGTACCCCTGACCACGTGAATGGCATAGCACAAGGCGGGCGATCGAGCTACGCTCCGTAATAATGATGCCGCATCGTGGCGTGCAAGGACTCCCGATCCACGCCAGGTCCTTCCGCAACTCCCTCACGAATCATACACAACGTGATCGCCGCATCTACAATATCGTCATCAACCGAAACGCTCTGTTGGTTTTGTAGAGAGTGAGTCTTCGTGGGCTTTCCGCCCGGAGCGTTGACCAATCGTTCGGCTTCACCCATTGGAATGTCCTCATTGCCTTGCTTATGGGATATTCGGAGGGCTCTTGAAGATAGCGTCCGTCAGTTGGTTGACGCTTTCCATTGGCACACTCTGACCACCTTGAACAAGTCCCTGTTTCCAAGGGGTTTCGAAGAGAGCGTCGTCGATCGATTCGCTTTGACCTTGACCAAATGCTTTTGGAGGGCTGAAGTGGACACCCTGGGACAATGCTGCGCTGCTCTGAAGCTCCTTATCGGCTTGGCCCGAGGTCGTGCTCTCATTCTTCTTTCCCGGTACGTTCATGCCAACTTGCGAGATTAGACTGGCGCCTGTGATCAAATCTTTTGTCGATGTTGCCATTGTGTGTTTTGTTGAACAGGGCGCGAAAAGACTGTGGACTGGGTTAGCCAAATCTCAAAACAAGACACAAACAGTGTAATGCACGATCAAAGAGAAAGATAAGACGAACTGCGAGGTTGTTACTTATATCAGTCACAAGAACGTAGCGTAGTGCTGAGGTGATCTCAAACCAGCTGAAAACAAATTTGCTTTGGATTCTATAGACGGATCTATTGTGCTTGATTTTGTTGATGGTGTCTACGAGGTCATTTCCGACACCGGAAGGAAGATCTATGGCAACCTTATGCCTGAACTGTTTCATCACGCCATACAATGACTTCTGGGCCGGACCCTCGATGCTCACCAGATAAAGGTTCTCGAGCAGTCGGATAAAGTCGAACCGCGTGAAAACGATGCGACTCTCGCTCTTCCACTACAGACAATTGATTAGAAGAGTATCTTCTGGGTGTTTTTGCGTTACATCCAAGCCCTTAAACTCTGCCACCACTTCGCTTCCAACAATTTTACGCTCGATGCCCACGATTCGGCGCCCTGCTGCTCGTTCTTCAGGGGTCCAATTTATCAATTTGCCGTGGATGAATGCATCACCCCTAGTGTCAGACTTGGTTTCGGAGAAGATCGTGAAACTGTCCCGACTTCTGGACATCTTGGACGGGCCTCGGTTGTCGTATGTAGCGAGCGCGACTGTGTTCTGGGGGTGCGGCCTAGGTAAGTTGATTGATTTTGTTAAGGAAGCAGAGCAGCAATCGGGTTGTTTATGATACCTAGTATTCGTCAACCTAGTTGGGATCTTGGGGGTCGTATTGTGAAGGCATGCACAGCGTGATTGTGATTGTGGTTGATGTTGAGGCTGTGGTAGGGGTTGGAAGTCGTGCAGCCGAGAAGAATCAACACTCTGCAACCACAGAGACTGGTGTCTAGCAGAGACTGAAATGTTTTCGATTGCAGATAACATGGTGCAGCGCTAGTCACAAGCCATCCCAGAGGTAGGCACAGTGGATACTGCTGCCTAGCTGGTTTAATCGGTTAGGAATCCCGAAAAATGGCAGGAACCTGCTCAAGAGTACAACCGATACGAGTCCGCTTTTTCACGAGGATTGAATAGAGTATAGCTCCCAGCTCTCTTGGAAGCTTCTCACCATATACCTCGTGAAGAAGCTATTACAGAAGAACAACCCCTTTGTTCCATATATTTCCGCACTGCAGAGCATCTTCCATAACGGCACTGTATCCAGATCTTATGATTCTATGTGCGTTGTTCTAGTCTTCTATTGATGTCGAGAAACCTGGGGTCTTCATCTCATTGATTCTGCCCATTATTTTGCCTTGACTCCGGGTTATCTCCCAAGGGGCTAGCGAGGAGTATTCGGTTTCTAAGCGAAAGGTTCCTTTTTCTCTCCGACTTGGGGAAAACTCACAAGCCACCAATGTCATTATTCTCCTGCATACAACGTGATTATATATGCCGTAAGAACTAACATTGTTTGGGATGGCTTTTTATTGGGAAGGACTTTTTTATTTGATCAGAGGCTCGTTAATCATCTACAAAAATCAATGAATGTTTTTTTTGTTCACATCATTTTCAATGCAGCGGATCACTCGAAAACTGTAGATCACATATTCCAGGTCGAACTTGAAGTTAGCCTCGGAATCTTCCCCCCAAATCAGTTTCCAAGTCGTGTTGAAGTCAGGGCTAGTATGGCAGTACATGCTAGATATAAAGAGATAGCATTGTTCTAACTGCCCAGTGTCCATTGTTGGATGAACTCAGTTGTATTCTAATAGCATCTCTGCTTCGATCTTGCCTTGGCTCTGTGTCTATTTTTTAGCATAGTCTGTAGCCCCTGGCTCGACTACGGGCTACGTGCATCGGCCCTCCCCCCTTTCCAAGTCTTGTCGGCCGTACCTTCCCCGGCAGCTGTTCGGGTCTGCGGTGTGGGTCTTCCCGTAGTGAGTAATGGATCCAATCAGTAAGGTCGGCCTACAGAGCACTGTGCGTACTGTAGTACAGTTACCATTTGCCTTGTCATGCATGTGTTACCCCGCCTGAGACCGGTTGCCCCGCCTACGTAACGACAAGCAACCGCTCGCTATGTGCAGAGATCCGTCTTGAGGACACACGGTTCATTCCTTATTATTGACAAGGCGATCTCCTACACACGCAACTAAGATCCCCCTCCATTCCAATTCAATTCGTCCAATCTGGAGCCCCAAGCCAAGAAACGCTCGTCCAGTTTCGTTTGGCTCCTGATCATCCTCCAGATACCCCTTGTGGCCCTGCTTCTCTACTTATCCCCCAACATCGTGGCGCCCCCACGAATTGCCGTTATCAACCGGCTCACTTCCGTCCTTGGCCATTTGCGCTTTGAGACTAGCACAACTACTAGTGTTACTAGCACCACGTCAAGTCTATCCTTGAGCAAGCGTCATCTCATCACCGCAACCATGGCTCCTGAGAAGTACCGCAAGCCGCCTCAGCCGCCGCCCACCTTTGTAGGCACTAAGGATAGCATTGTGAGCGACGCTAAGGCCATGTGCGAGGAGACACGGAAGCTTCTCGATGGCCAGGTAGCGGAGATTTCAGCAGAGAAGGCCACTTTCGCATCTGTCATGATGCCCCAGGTGGAGCTGGAAAACAAATCTGCCCTTTATGCTCGAATCCTGGGCTTTTACCAGTACGTTTCGGCGGATACGGGCCTACGCGATGCGTCTACAGAGGCCGAAAGTCTTATGGATGAATTCGCCATTGAGAGCAACATGCGTGAGGATGTGTTCCGCCTTGTCGATGGTGTATTCCAGCGTCGTGAGACTGAATCGGATCTGGACCCGGAGAGTATGAGGCTGCTGGAGAAGGAGCGAAAGGGGTACATCAAGTATGGATTGGGGCTACCCCAGGGCCCGCAGCGTGATCGGTTCAAAGAGATCAAGAAAAGGCTCAGTCAGTTGGGTATTGAGTTCAACAAGAATCTGAACGAGGAGAAAGGCGCACTGTGGTTCACGGCGGAGGAATTGGATGGTGTGCCTTCTGATGTGGTGGACGGGCTCACCAAAGGAACCGGTGAGAATGAAGGGAAGATCCGACTCAGCTTCAAGTACCCGGATCTGTTCCCTACTCTCAAATTCGCGAAGAATCGGGAGACGAGAAAGAAGGTCTTTATCGCCAACGAGAATAAACTCAACCAGAATATTGCCTTGTTCAAAGAGGCTATTCTCTTGCGCGATGAGGCCGCTTGCATGTTAGGGTATCCAAACCATGCCGCACTCCGCATTGAGGACAAGATGGCAAAGACTCCCGAGACAGTCAACTCTTTTCTTGCCGACCTGCGCAGCCGGCTCAAAGATGGCGGCAAGAAGGACAAGGAGAAACTTTTGAAACTTAAGCAGGAAGATGAGCAGGCGCGTGGCTTGGAGTCAGATGGAAGCTACTTCTTATGGGATCACCGTTTCTATGACCGCATGATGATCGAACGCGAGTATAGTATTGATGAGACCAAGATCGCGGAATACTTTCCCCTTCAAAGCACTGTCCGTGGCATGCTCCGCATCTTTGAACAGCTGTTCGGGTTCGTCTTCGTCGAGCTGAAGAAGGAGGATCGTGCCCAGATCTCAACTTCAGGCAAGGCGGAGGATATTGCCTGGCACGAAGACGTCATCATGTTCTCCGTCTGGGATGACGATTCCGAGGGCAATGGTTTCGTTGGTTATCTTTACCTAGACCTTCATCCTCGAGAGGGAAAGTATGGCCACGCTGCCAACTTCAATCTTCAGCCCGGTTTTCTTCTTCCCGACGGAACTCGCCGCTACCCAGCCACCGCTCTCGTCTGCAACTTCTCAAAGCCAACCCCCACCAGGCCCTCACTGCTCAAACACGACGAAGTCGTCACTTTGTTCCACGAGCTGGGTCACGGTATTCATGACCTGGCAGGTCGTACGCGATACAGCCGCTTCCATGGTACCTCGACGGTCAGGGATTTCGTCGAGGCGCCCTCACAGATGTTGGAGAACTGGTGCTGGACTCCTCAGCAGCTGAAGACCCTATCCTCTCATTTTGAGACCGGAGAGCCCATTCCTGATGATTTGATTAAGAATCAGATCGCTACCAAGCACGTGAATGACGCTCTATTCAATTTGAGACAGCTGCATTTCGGCATTTTTGATATGAGTGTTCATCAACCCAAGAGCCGGGAGTGGTTGGAGAAGCTCGACGCCAGTGTGTTGTATAATCAGTTGCGCTCGGAGATATGTGGTCTGGATGGACCTGAGAAATTAGGAGAGAATTTGTAAGTTTTGTTCTCGTCTTTCGCTTTCGCTCCCCAATTCTTTTGCCCCTTGCCTTGCTGATGCCGTGGGAAAAAAAAGCGACTGGGGTCACGGTGAAGCCACCTTTGGCCACCTCATCGGCGGCTACGATGCCGGATACTACGGCTATCTCTCTTCACAGGTTTACAGCGTCGACATGTTCTACAGCGTCTTCCGTAAGGATCCCATGGATAAGAATGAGGGTCGACGCTACCGCCATACCGTGCTGGAGCGGGGAGGCAGCCAGGACGAGATGCTTACGCTCGAGCAGTTCTTGGGTAGGAAGCCTAGCTCGGAGGCTTTCTACAAGGAGCTAGGTCTAGCTTAATCAGTCCGCAAGAAAGTATTCTGAAGCGAGGTTAGGAACAGGTATTGGGGATCAGATCCATGAAAGCACTCACCTTTGGCAAATTTGGCGAGAAATACGTTGTGAGGCTGAAGACAGGTAAGAAGCAGCCAGGGGGGACTATGATGAACGAGACGGCGAGTACGATAATGAGGGCGAGAGGTTGGGAGGTGCTTTTTCTGGAGCACGAGAAAAGCGAAAGCGAAAAGAAGGCTCCCATGAAGGGAGCTTAGGTGTATATAGCGTAGTGCCAACGTTGGTACCATGCCAGTAGTCCATGCACTACAAAAAAAATAAATTTAAAGCATGGTAAATGGCTTTCTTCGCTTTGCTCCGCGACAGCTACGAATAAATACTGTTGGTCCAGCGTGGCCAGCATAGCGCCGACCATGGGATTCGTCAAGTACGGTCCTACCTCCACATCAAGCCACCGGTCACAATCAAGACGGTGTATAACACCCATAACCGACTGCTGGTCGAAGCACTCTATCCATGCATACACATCTTGTCAGACGGTCCGGTCCATGCTACTGAGTAGGAACGTAGAATGCTACTTCGGCCCAGGACTCAATGTATTCAATGCCGTAACCAGGGGAGCTGAAGCAGAAATAAACTCCATTTCTAGGTCCCAGCCGAAGTGATCGTTTCAACTTTGAGGGCTCTGTAAGTTGCGCCACTTGCACGGTACCATAGATAATTCGATGATGTTGGTATTCAGCTTTGACTTCGCTAGAGATACGACCACCGGAATGAGGCGGACTATGAGACTCTTTACCAAATTTTCTGCTTCGTACCGGTAAACATTAATCGTTGCAAGAGAGGGTTCTCAAGGTACTAAATTTTTTCGTATGCAGCATAACATGTCGGTATACTGCCAAAGAGGGCACATGTCGTTCGGCCCCTCGTCGAAAACTTCACTTCGTTTTGAGGTGCTACCAGTACCGGTAGATGAACCGTGTTACGAGTTTGGTTCCGCTGGATGCCCCATATCGATTTCCAATAACTAATCCGAAGTACTGATTACCAAGCAGAATGGCAAGAGCTACAGTAGCCAATTGAATATGTCCACACCATCCTCCAATCATGCCACCCTACACCATGTCGCTCAGCGTATAATTTCGGTACTGCTTCGTACTTGGGCTATCGATGAGTGTGTCGAGCCTGTTCTTGAGGTGGGGAGGTACGGGGCTGTTCATGTTTCCTGCGTACGTATTCTGTGAAACCATGTACACATGCATCTATGATCGACCAGGCTGTCAGTTTCGGACCTTTGTACGATGATGCGCAAGAAAGCGATGAGATCTGAACATTGCCCTGGGCCTGGCCAGTGTATTTTGATAAGAGCAGCGAGCCAAGTCGGGGAGCACTCTCAGCAGATTTATGAATTTGTCGAAGTATGATGGTTCTGTATCCGCATCACACCAGTCCCTAGAGTCCTCGTCCCTCGGCCATTAACTCACATTGAATTATGTTCCATAAGCTAAGTATCATCAACGCTAACGCCCATAAGACCTGCCAGCTTGTGACGTATGATTTAACCTAACAGCTGGCAACTCCGAAACTACATAGTCGCTCTCCTGTTTCCACCCGACCTCGTCCTGTTCACCGCTACGTATACTAGCACTAGTATAACGTGCCTTTGCCACGGTCTCCATTGTATGACCAATATTTTCTTTGACGGGCGAACTGATGAACCGGATGTCTCGGCGACAGTAGTTTTCAATCACGGGTCTGATCCGCTTGTCTGGTATCGGCACCATGATGCCCTGACCGTGGTCTTTGCCATCAAGCAACAGCAGCTCCAGTTCCTGGTCGCCCATCCACTGGTAGTTCTTCCATGTCTCCTTGTCGTCGTCTGCCCAGTGTACGTTGCCCGAATATACGTAGCTTGCCACCTCCTTGGGACATGTCACGCAGTCCTCGCCCCCCAACACCACGGTACTCCGCAGGCCCGGCCGGCATAGGGTGATGTCCGGATTCATGCTAGGCGTCAGATCCTCGCGCCACATCAGGCACTCACGCCAGCAGAATCGCCGGGCCAATGTGTGGGCCGTCCCAGCGTCAGTGCCGCTCGCCCACCAAATCTCCCACTCGTTGCCATGGCCTGGCTTGCCGCGTACCGACTTCCTGGGCACCCTACGCGTGAAGTTGTAGGCGACGTCCGGAAGGTGGAGCAGCAGCGGGATCGGGTCGATGAGAACGTTGGCCGCGACGCGCTGGGCGATTTCCGGCCTTTGCAGAAGGGGCTTCATGAGCAGCGTGCCGTAGCTATTACCGATGAGCACGAACTCGTCCCAAGTGCCTCGTGGCTCCATGCTGCGAATCTGGGTGACGCATCGAGAGATCATTTCGCATAGCTGGGGCGTGGAGGGCTGCGGGTATGCAGTGACTCGCGTGGCGATGGGCAGCATCTCTACGGCCAGCACACCGACATCTTTGGGCAGGGTGCGAAACCAGAACATGTAGGGGATTAGGCCGATGCCGAGACCGTGGATGAAGAGGATGGGCCGATGGGTCTTTGACTTGTGAGGTCGGTACCAGAAGGACATGCCAGGCTCGTCCGAGGGCTCGAAGAGCGGGGTAGCGAGATTGATGAAGCGCAAAGGGAACACCTTGAAAAAGGCCGAAAGCGGTGGTCGGTGGTATTTCCAGCCGGTCGCCAACAGGTAGCCCATCATAATGTGGTCCATCAGCCCAATAACCATGTAGTAGGCGAGGCTTCGATTCTGGATAATAACAGGGTCGATGGGTAATCTGATGGCCTCGCCCTCGCCTCTACCGGACTTGAGGGCCATCCCGAACGTCTCCTCCATGTCGTTGATATAACGGTCTATCTCCACTTTCATCATGGGATCACGGTTTTCCTTGATAGAATCTTTTTCCCATAGAGCCCATGCGAGCCAGTCAGACACGTTATCGCGGCGAACATCTTCCCGGGCCACATTGTTCATCCATTTCCGCAAGAACGTATCAATTTCAGGGACCAGACTGAGACTTTTGTAGAACAGCAGCGCACGCTGTTCCCGACTGAGAGGCTGTGGTTGATACGGCTGCCAGCTCTGCAGAAACCATCGGTAGGGTAGGAAGAATCCCAGGTAGAAGAGTATCTCGATGAGGCCGACAACCTCGACGAAGATGGAGAAGGGATTCGCGATACCGGGGACACCGAAGATGGCAAGGACAATGAAGAAGTAGGCCAGGCATAAAAGTCCGAGGTCGCGCATGAGAATGATGACGATCCTGATGGCCACGTATTGAGGCCATGTTTTCTGGACAATCATGGCCACGATTCTTCGAGCTCCTGGCTCGTTTTGTTTAGTAGGAATTACTACGATCCGACGTTTAAACCCAGACTTGACTTGAATCCAGAAAACAGCGGCGAAATGATACGAAACAATCCAGGTCTTTTGATCTGGAAATCTTGCCCAAACAGATTACAGACGATGTCAGGGTACCATGTGCCCCATTGCAGAAGTTTTATAACGATATAAACAGGGGAGTGGTTTACGCCTTATGGTGACGGCAAATCGCCCTGACTCTCATGACATTGCGGTAAAGCTCCGAAAGAGGGAACTTTAAGATCGGGTCACCATCAAACCGTAGAAGGTGCTGTCTCATCTCAATTTTGTAAAAAGGGCTGTACGCGGGTAAGACGCCCCACAAGTTTCGATGAAACTGATTACCACATGAAACAAGTAGTTCACTAAGAGAGCTCGGCGAGCAGCGCATCTCAGTGGGTTTCTAGTTGCTCAGATCCCAGCCTGTCTATCGAAAATCGCATGGTGGCGAGGTTGAAGCTTGGTGACGGATCTGGGCAAAGAAGCAGAATGTAGCGAAATTCGAAAAGTTCCTGATTTTTGGTGAACGGCGACAGTAACGACGAAAAGTTCTATGTACGCGATGCGGTAGTATACATCTTGACCATGCACATGGTTCCTTAGATCGGATATTCATCCCGAATTCCCACCTTGACCGGCACTGCCGCAACAAACTGCCAGCAGCAGACGTGGGATGACAGGGGTGGGCTCTCGCGATGGCAAGTCTCCATGTGGCATTCCGTTTCCTCCCGTGTGCTCTGACTTATCGCCATGAATGGTATGAAGGCGATCAGAGTTCTCTCTTTTAATAAGGGTAGAACCGAGGCAGCGATCCACCGTTCAATTCCGTGCGTAGATGGGATCCATAGCATGCCCCAGCTTTTACCAGACCAATAGCGACCATGGATAAAGCCAAGCACGACCGGAACGACAAGTCTCACAACTGGAAAAGTCGCAAAAACACACAGACGAGGGTTAGATAGGGTTCTTCTCTACCTCCCCAGGTCTAATCTACCCCACCCTACCCTACCCTACCCTACCCTACCCTACCCTACCCTACCCTAACCCAGGCGCTGCCTTAGACAGTCGGGCAAATCCCCTGACGAAAACAGAGCACCAAGAAGCAGACCAAAAAGAGCATACGTTCAGTCATGAAGCGGCCCATTCCCTCCACCGTCGTTCATCTCCCCAATCCCCCAAAACGCCAAGATCCCCCAGCTCGTGCACATACCAGTGCTTTTCCCCTCTCTCCTCGGAAAAAAAAAAAAAAAAAAAAAGGAAGCTAGACTGTGACCTTTCCTTTCCGTACAATCTCAAGTGGTTCCTTTTCCCCTATGATTCCTTTCCATCGTACTCTTTCCCCGTTCAGCTCTTCCACCATCAAACCCACTCAACCAACGAAGCTAGGTCTCGACAACCAACCTCTCGAGAACACCCATAGCCCTCCCGCCTTCCCTCTCGAACAAACTAACCAACTCCTCACACTCCTCCCTCAACTTCGTCTCCGCTGCGCCCGCGTTATGATAGATCCACTGTTCGACTGTTAATCCGCGTTCATCGCCGCTCAACTCCCTTCCTTGCTGGCTTAGAAAGCCTTGAATCTCGTTGACGTTATTGTTGTTCTTGTTGTCGTGCTGGTCTTCCAGGTCTTCGAGAGCGGCTTCGAAGTCTACGGGGTGCCAAGGCTTCGTAGTTTGAAGGGCGCTGGATGTATTCTTCTTGTTGTTTGTGGCGGTGGTGGTAAGGGGAAGTTTGGAGGGCGAGGGAGCCAGAGCGAAGGGGGTTGATGCCATGATTATGGGGCGTCTGGGCGGAGTGGTGGTGGTGATGGTGGTTTGGGCTGTTGGTTCGGGGTGTGACTGTTGCTGCCCAAGTTCTTGTCCCTGTTCCTGCTCCTGTTCTTCCCGAGAAGGGCGGGAGGGAGGAGGAATATTCTCTGCATCGGAGGAATGGGGAGGTGTCTGAGAGGGTGATGGAATTGGTTGGTGGTGGTGTTGATGAGTCTCTTGCACAACTGCATCAAGAGCAGGTTCAACAGGGGTGGTAGAAGCAATGACGGTGTCTTCTGCGACTTCAGCAAGTTGTTCGTGCGCAGAAGCGAAGGAGAGTGAGTTCGAGTCAGATTTCTTGGGCCGCTTGTTCTGATGCGGAACGCGCGGGGTGGAGGAATGTTCGATCTCGTCGGAGAAGTCGACATGGGCATGAAGTAAGTCTTCGCGGGGAGGCTGCTCCTCATCCATGGTCTGTTCTTTAGGTGATTCTTTGGAGGTCTTTTTGGTCTTGGAACGGCCTCTTTTCTTGGGGGCGGTGGTTGTAGTGATGGAGTCGCTGGCCATGCTGGCATCAATGGGTTCAGTAGTAGCAGCAGTAGTAGTAGCAGCAGTAGTAGTAGCAGCAGTAGCAGTAGTAGCGGCCATGGGCTCGGGTTCTTTTTCTAGTTCTGGTTCTGGTTCCGGTTCTAGCTGGGCGGTTTCAGCCTGAACGGCTTTGATCTTCTTGGTCTGCTTAGAAGCCTTTCTGACCCCGCCTTTGCGACCTGTCTTGGCAGCGGGTACGGCCTCGGGTGCCACTTGCATGGCTTGGCGCAAGCTGGCCATTTCGGAGGATAGTTCATCCTCGTCGAGCTCCATGGGCGTGGGGTCGAAGATGGGGTAAGCGGAAGAAGCAGAGGCGACGGAATGATCCGTGGCGAAAGTGACCGACTGGTTCGTCTTGGATTTAGACGCGGCGGGTTTCCTCTTGTTGGTTTTGGGTTTTTGCGGTAGCTGAACTTCAATTTGAGACAGATGAATTCCCTCTTCCTCTTCCTCTTCCTCCACTTCGGATGGTGGGGCCACGTCTTGCTCGTCGAGACCTGCGCTCATAACTGACATGGCGGAAGTAGTCGACACGGCGGAGACTTGGCGATTGTTCTTGGCCGCCGTTGCGGCAGCTTTGCCTTTCTTGTTGCGGACGGGCTTGGCAGTGTTGGTAGTAGTAGTAGTAGTAGTAGCAGTAAGGTGAGGTGGTGGTGGGCCGGCGGGAAGTTCAATCACCACCTCCGAGTCCTGACTGCGATTGTGACGGTCATGATCGTCATGATCGTCATGATAGTCATGTTCATGATCCATGATAGTGTTTGCAGTACTGTCTACAGTATTGTTTACAGGCTCAGCTTCCATGCTATTGTTTCGACCGCGCACAGCTCGTTTCTTGTTCGCTGGCGCTTCGTTACCGGTACCACGGGTACCAACGGAGCCGGCGACCGCATCACTGCCTCGCTTGCGTCCCCGTGCCTGCCTGGCGGGCGGAAGCTGCCGTTCCTCCTCTTGCTCCTCTTGCTCCTCTTGCTCCTTTTGCTCCTTTTGCTCCTTTTGCTCCTTTTGCTCCTTTTGCTCCTCTTGCTCCTCTTGCTCCTCTTGCTCCTCGGGCTCGTCCTCTAGAACTTCGATAGGCTCCTCCTTCTTAGCCCGCGAGCGCTTGCCCTTGGCATTCGTAGCAGCCTTCTTCGGTCGACCTTTCTTAGAACCGACGGTCATGGCCGACGCCGTCGTCAGGACACTATCTTCGGCGCCGGCCAGTGCCGTCATGTCCGAAGCCAGCGTAGCCACAGACTGGAGGGACTGGGTCGACTGCGTAGACTGCCGTGATGATGCTTTTCCCTTGGCCGACTTGAAGTTCTTGGGCGCCAATTGCTGGTACTGCAGCGTCAGCATGAAAAAGGGACAGTTAGGCGACCTTTTCTGATGCTCGTGCGAAGGCTTATCACCAGGCTCCCATCCGTCAATCGCAAGCATGCAGTAGGCGCACGTCGTCATGTCGTCCGAGTCCGGAGTAGGCGTATATTTCCATCCTGCCTCTACCAGCTGCTTCGTCTTGCATTTCCATCCTCGTTTCCCCTCATGCGGCCATCGTCCAGCAAACGTTGCTTTCCTCGCTTCCACCATTTCCCTCCCACTCGGATCGTCCACCGCGTAGTCGCCCGTTCCCGCCTCAATCGCCGCCATCATCGCCCAACCGCAACGTGGCGATACCCGCAGATGCTCATCCACGGGGATATCAGACCCTTCCCATCCGGCCAGCGCCTTTCCGCACAGAAAGCACCTTGTGTTGTCCAGGTTGTCCGCCTCCGGCGCGAAGTAGAACCCCGCCCGCGCGAGCTGCTGCGGGTCCACCGACGTGTGCGGCCAGCTCGTTGTCTTGGGGCCCCGGCTCTTGGTCGACCCCGTACCTTTACGGTGTGCCACGGGCTGCGCAACTTGGAAGGAGTCGAGACGCCCTTCGAGCGTGAGGTAGACGTCGGCGGTGTCTGTGTCCGCCATCTTTTACGCGCACGCGTTGGATGGTTGGCTGGCAGGATGGATGGATAGATGAGGTGCACGATCAAGGATGATAAATGATGCTGTTGTTGTTGTTCTATTGTTGTTGTTGTGCTGCAATTGGTTTGGAGAGGGCATGATGCTCCAGTAATTACCGGCATTCGTCTACACTTACAGTGCTTTGATGTCATTGGTCCCATACATACCGGTACGCGCCACGAACCGCGTTTGTTATTATTGTACAGTACCTCCAATGGTGCGTACGGTACTGCATTTACGCGTTCGATCTCCCGCCTTCTCGGCATCGCAACCGAGACTACCCTTTATAGTACTCATGCATGTCATTGCTATCCTCCGGCTTCAGCATGGGATCTGCGCTTTCAACCCAACCAGCAACCAGGCAAGGCTTTTATCTCTATTTCCACACCTGCCTGCCGACCAAACCCGCTCCCCAGCTCAACGTCAACGCACACTCTACAGATATCATCAGTTTGACATGGCACGACTAGTTTTCTCTCAGTTTCGATACTATGGCGAAATATAGGGCATGGATCTTATTCCATACCGTACAGTACATACAGGCTCGATCTACTTTTGAATTTCTAAAGCACGTCCCGTAGTTACCACGTACCGGTATTCTAGTGAGAATTAGCAAAAGGCTACTGAATCATTTCCCCTCGTTCTAGTTATCCTCCTGCTTCGCCACGCGGTCGTAGTTGAAGCCATGGATCTTGTCAATGGCCGATCTCATCATATCCACCGGGCTTTTCTCCACTTGCCAGCCGCGGTTCGTGGCAAAAAGTTTAGCCCAATCACTCTCATCCTTAAGCTCTGCCCATTCCTCCCCTTCTAAAGGTAGCCAATCCCGCTCGCTGCCAGGCCCCTTCCCCTGCTCCCCGTCGAGCTCCCCCAGCTCCTCCGTTGCGACCGGTTCCCCTTCCGCCTTGCCCGCGTCGGGGGGCGAGCTTTCTTTTTCTTTTGGTTCCAGAATGGAGAAGGCGATGGCAAGGTCCATTTGGAAACGAGCATACGGCATTACTAGTTCATGGAAAGGCAGACCCCAAAAATCACCTGCTGGACTCCTTTCTTTTTGGAAATCAGCATGCACAGCTTTCTTCTGCTGCAAATCTTTCCAAGCGCTCTCGTCTGATATCTTCCTTATGTTTCCTGTAACAGTGTCAAGCTGCTCTCTCATGTGCCGCCCCAAGTGATTCGTTTTAGTTGCCTGCTCTAATCTATCAGCTAGATTATTCAGCTTATCTCGTGGCCAACCGTTGACCTCTTCGTCTATTGAGCCCTGCAAGAGGTGCCTGTCTATCTCTTTCATCTCTTTCCTCCCCTTGCTATTGATTCGCCGCTCAAACACGTCCTTTGTTGCTCCTTCGCCGAGGTGATACAGGCTAGCGTCGACTGCCATCCGATGAATTATGTGGACCAAGAATAACTCGACGAGAAATTCGTTTTCTTTATATTTCCTCGATTGCTTCGCCAATTCGTTGTCTCCGCGTATCTTCTCTGGTGTCCTTGAATCCTCGCGGTTTTGATCATGTTCTACTAGTCCCAGAGCGATAAGCCTATTCTTTTCGTTTTCTTCTTGACTTTGAACATAGTCACTAAGTATGTCTTCATACTTTGTTACCAGGCTTCTTTGATGGTTCCACAGTACTGACGAATGATCCACCTCTAACTCCTCCAAATCCAGTTTGAATTGTTCTGAGCGTCTAATCTTGATATCTTCCAGCGTGTCTTTAGTAGGATGTACGACGTGTAGGCGGTAGTAATAGAATAGTCCTTCAGGCATGCGATAAGCATCTTCAGCGCCCTCGTCTTGCTTGGAAGAATCAACAACTTTTTTTTCCATCCCCTCGGCAACTTGTTCCTGCCAGTGTTTTATGAATACATTCCACCCGAGTTCGTGAGAAGCGAGGGCAACGAGGTCAATGTCAGCAGCACTGATGAGCCCACTGTTCCGTCCATGTCAGCTTATCGAGCTTTACTTTCTAGCGAGAGGTAGCAATAAGAAATAGAGGTGGGTCACTGACTTGGCAGTCCCGTACATAATCGGGGATGTCGAACTAGTGAGCGGCGTATTGGCCGGTCGGGTGCGGAGCGCAAAGGGTTGATCATGGGACCCAGGAGCGTCCCTCGCTGGCACCCCGGCGGGCACCGCTCCGAGGGGCATTAAAACGACGAATATATAGGAAGGGTGCATGGTGATTATGGTAGAGATCCTGATAAGTGCACGTGACACCAGCTGAGCCGAACTGGTCAAGGATGATGATGTACCGGTACTGTTGATCAACGGTAACCTCCGGGGGCGACAAGGGAAGAAAAGAAGGTAGAATAGCAGAGAGGCCGTTGAGAATCGACGCCGTATGTTCTGTGGGCAGGATATGCTGTGAAATGATCGCTTGTAGTAGAGCGACTCAGTATTTATAAGATATCTTGGGGTCCGGCCGCGAGTGAACGGACGATGTTTGAGTGATTTAGCTCGCTGGGACGAAGCATCCACTTGAGATTAAGCTTGAGATTACAGTACTTATGGTAAGAGGTAGTCAATACGCAGCGTTTCCGGAGGTAGCGTGTCTCGTGTGCTGGGATCACCCGTGCCCGAAAATAACATGACCGTCGTGTAGAACAGCATTGATGCACATTGAGCTAGGCAATGTCTAGCTTACGGTAGGTGCTGCTTGCAAGAAAGCAGTTCAGTATCGATAGCTGCCTATTTCTCGTGTTCGCCGACGTGAGATTTTCGACTTATCTCCAACATCGACTATGTACAGTAGTTGGTGGTGATTCGACGTGATATGGGGGCAAGGAATGGATATCTAAAGGGGCAATTACTACATTGACTGAAGTCCCACCGTGGAACACAGACAAGATCTCGGTACATTTTCTATGACATTTGGACCAAGTGGGGGTCAGCATAGATACATGGTACAGCCGCTGAGCTGTGGCTTTCGCTCTTCTATTCGGTGTCAGTGACAGATCAGCTCGCCACAGACAAAGGGTCGGCTATACGCCACCCCAGTATATTGAGTACGAGGTGAGCAATCCTGTCCGGTGAGGCTCAAATGCATGGATTAGATATCAACTAACGATCCAAGTCTAGGGCTCTTCTGTAGCGGGCAGATGGAGAAAAACCTTCGGCTTGCGCATCCACTCTGGAATTGGCTGTCTTTCTACTACACAGTATGTAGGGGGTGCTCCTGTGCCTCATTTGCTGACCAAAGGGAGATCCCAACACGCATCATTACATGGTATGCTATTCCGTACCGGCGATGGTTAAGATCAGCCATGGAAACTACTGTGGCTTCTCGCTCGGAAGTTTTGCTGCCTAGCAGCAGGAGGAGTGTCCGCGTGTGCCTCGTGGGGAAGTTGCCAGGCTGGTTTGTTGGAAACAATACCTGGCTTCTCGAATACACAGTACTACCCCGAGGGACGAGGGAGCCAGGTTTGTGGCTTTCGCTTCTGCTACTTGGGACCTAGGATAGGCTGGCTTCGGGTGGGAACGGTCACACTGGGAGCGATTCCATCAATAAGGCCGTTGCTATCGTATTAGGCCCATAATGAATAGATTAACAAAATGTGGGGTTCTGGGATCCACAATAATACGATGGACCTCCGTAGAAAAACTGGAAAGTCACCTTCTGGAGCTGAGTGTGCCCCATAAGTCGCGATAGAGCTGCCCAAATTCGGGTACTGTACGCAGCCGATGTCGACCTTTGGGTCTGCCAATGAAATTCGCTTGCAGGGCTCGTAAGCTGCCAATGAAAATCATTCTGTTAAGTGCCTCTCATACATGGTACGTTACCCTACATTGGTGTTACTGGATTTTATGACCTACTGTGTACAATGAGGTTCAGTCAGGGTGACTTGGCAAAATAGCATGGGCATGAACTGGAGTGCTAGACTAGGTGACATTCTTAGTGGATTGGTATCATCTTGAACAACATACGATACAGGTAACATGAGTGGTGTGACTATTTTTCTGTTTGGACAAACCAATTTGGTTTACTCTGTTACTACCGGTATCATAGTTAGGTGAATGCGCAGTCTATAATCGCATGCATCAACATCCTCCTCTTGCCACTCAGGCATGTTCGGAAGGTGAAAGAGACACTTCCAAGGGATCAAGCAAGCGAGTGTCATGAATGAAAGGGGTGTAGATACCATCCAACCATCCAAGATTAAAGACGCCAAGGTGGTGATTGGATTAATTCGAATACCGTAACTTACTGTAGTATTACTTCGTACATACATTGTAGTCACGGTGCGTTGGATTTGTGAGTGCGGGAGTAAATTTCCAGGGCTCTCAATTCACAACCAGCCAGCACATGTGCTGCTAATGGCTAGTTCAAAAACGCGCCCGGGGGTCTCATGAACGGATGGGGCTCTACTCATCATCATCACTCTCATCCATGCCGAAATGGAATTGCTGCGTCTTCTTCCCACCCCCAGTAGCCGGTGCGACCGGGCTCGTTGAAACCTGGCCCTGAACGGCCTGACCCTCGTTCACTCTCCTCCATGCTTCGCCCTGCTCTTTCTCCCTCTGCCTCGCGGCCTCTTCCCTGGCTTCCCTCACGGCCCTCTCCTTCTCTTCTCGGGCTTTCCTCTCGGCTTCCTCTTTTTCCTTGACGGCTTCCTCCTCGGCTATTTTCCGTGCCGCTTCCGCTGCTGGGTCGTAGCCCTCAGGATCAATGCCGGACGCAGCCAGCATGGCAATACTTGCCAAAGCGCCACCACGTAGCAGATCCTCGTGCGGCCAAGGCACAAAGTCTTGACTAGCGAATGGATTCATAGTTTTCTCGGTCGCCTCGGGTAGGCTAGAAGTGGCCACCGTGATCTTATTGGGGATGGGTACGGTTATCCCTCCTGATGCTGGGGTTGATGTGGGTGCGGGCGTAGCACCACTGGGATTCGGGGTTGCGGCGGTGGTGCTCACGGCGGTGGTGCTCACGGCGGTGGTGCTCACGGCGGTGGTGCTCACGGTGGTGGCATTCACGGCAGTGGCATTCACGGCAGTGGCATTCACGGCGGGACCTGGCGTATTGGCTGCTGTATCGTTCCCATTCTGCTCCGTCTTCGTAGTCTGCTGCCATTCTCCCTCCAGTTGTGTCTGGGTTTGTGTCTGGGTTTGTGTCTGCATCTGCATCTGCGCCTGCGCCCGCTCGTTTTCCTGCGCCTCCCACTTGGCTAGGAAACTAGCTGGCGGATATGTGGTGGGACAGATCCGCGTGGCGTAGTCAAGCAGCTCGGCGTACTGGATGTGGAAAGGCTGGCGGTCGGGGAAGTGTGTGGCGGGCGTGGCTTTGAGTTCCTTGCGCAAGGCCGCCATGTCGGTCAGCAAGGAACTGATCTGGGTGTCGAGCTGCGCGCTCACGGCCTGCAGGTGCTGAATGCGCTGGTGGTTGCGCTGATGCTGCTCCAGGTCCGCGAGACCCCGGGAGAGTGCATCGTCGGATGCGAGGAGCTCGATGGCGAGCGAGGGTGAGGGGTTGTACTTGGAGATGGAGTCGATCAAGGAGCTGAGGGCGCGGTCCAGGCGCGTAAAGAGCGCGTCCATATGTTTGTCCATGGTGTGGAGGTTATGAAGCTGTGGGAGGGGTGGTGCTGATTCAGAGTGAAGGTTGTTAAACCAAAAAAAAAGAAAGAAAAAAAAAAAAAAGAAAATAAGAAATAACTTACACCTAAAAATCGCGAGTTCGTCATGGGGCTGAAGCTCCCGCATTGTGGCACATGGGAAGGCAGAGCCTCATTCGCTCATGGCCGTACCGCGTACAGTGCAGAAAGCGCTGTATCCCGCACTGTCCGGAACCACGAGCAAGCAATGTCGCGCACCTGTTTCCCACCGCACCACCACACCACCACCTAACCCACCCACGAGCGAGCGTGCACCATCTTTTCAAGGCTCACCAATCACCCGCATCCACCTTCTCTACGCATAACCCGATCACCATCAACCACCATCGACCGCCATGGCAGACGGAACTTTATCGGCGTCACAGTTGAAGCAACTGGTGCGTGGAGCCAACTGTCGAACCCAAGCTCTAGCGTGAAGACGGAAAAAGGGGCGTCAAGGAGACTGACGGACGCCATGGGCTTGTTACAGAAGCAAACCCTCACATCGCAGTACCCGAACTACAAGAGTCCTTATGGCCCCAAGTAAGTGTGCCGATAAAACAGTCTCATACCTATAGAAGACGACAAGCGCTACACAGCAAAACATGATGCGGCTCAGAGGTACTAACGCCTTCATCCTCATGCTAGATTCAATCCCCAACCCAACTTCTTCGGCTGTACCACCAAGCAATTGATGCGCATGTACGTCTCCGTCTCCGTCTCCGTCCTTCCCCAACCCTCCCAAATTGCTTCAGATTGCTCAAGTTGTTTCTCAGTGGCGTCACAACGGGCGCATTCGGCAGCGTTGCCCTCTTCGCCGTTATCTTCTATGCCTCAGGCATCCCCCGCCTGCAGCGCGACGTCCTCATGAAGGTGCCACTTCTGCGCCGCGCCTACGAGAAGGATATTCCCGCGTCGGATAACCCATTCTGAAGAGATTTCGTAGCAGGTAGTGGAGAAGCTCTGTGGAATGGAGGACGCATCATGGGTTGGGGGAGGGGAGGGGGAAGGTGACTGAATGGCCTCGGAGGTGAGAGTGAGGAAGGCAGAGGCAAGAAGATAGAGGGGAAGATCGGTTAGCGGCGCAAGGCGGAAAAAAGAAGCAGGAGGAATTGTTGCATGGTTGGGCGCATACCGAATATAAGTCTGTAGAGCAAGGTACTTTCTGTATCTTTTGCTTTGTCGAGCTACGACACTGATGCGTTGGTTATTCAGCCCGATTCGTTTTCTCGCCCGAAAATAGACTTGGGCCCCTCGATCTCCTTCACTTGATCTCCTTCCCTTGATCTTCTTCTTCTTCTACTACTACTACTACTACTATGTACATAGTCCCATCTTAATAATTGTCTTAACCCCTGTCATCTTCATACTCATCCTGTCCCTGATGAATGGAAACAATGCTCAAATCCCAAGCCTTTCCGTGGCATATCCCTCCATGCACCCACCCTATCCCATTGCTGTGCAGCCGGTCAAAGAGAAAATAGGAAAAATAATAATAAGAGAAAGCTCCAAGTATCCGCTACATAACCTCCGTTACTTGAACGCCCAGCCCCCTCCTCATCTCTCCCTTCATCCTCGTAATCGTACCCGCACCCCCGTACACCAAGCCCGTGTACACCATGGCGACGCTAGCTCCGGCATTCAACACCTGTAGGGCCTGCTCGCCCGTGGTGATGCCACCCGTCGCAAAAATTACCTTCTGCTCTGGCACCTCCGGCTGCGGCGGCTTCTTGCTCGGCAAGGGCGTGATCATATCGTCTTGGCCGGAGAGACTCACACTGACAGCTTCGTCCCTGATCCCTTCTTCTCGGGCTTGCTTGGCATTCTCGTCATATCCCCAGGCGTCAAGTTTCTTGCGATACCGCCCCACGAGGGTCAAGGTACGACTGAACAGGGCAGGGCCGGAGAAGCCGCCCACCTCGTTCAAAGCGCGCATGTCGTGGGCATTCACCGGGACGCCGGGGGGAACAATGCCGGTACGTCGCTTGGTGGTGTTGCCGACGATGATGCCATCGACGCCACTGCGCCAGACGGCTGTGACGATGCCCTCGACTTGCGACTCTTCGTCTTCGTCCGGGGATACTTTCACCATGACTTTGGGGCGACCTGCGCGGCGTTGCGGCGGCGTGGCGAGCTCTGCTTCTTCTACAACGGCGCTGAGCAGTCGGGTCAGCGGCTCGACGGCTTGTAGGTCGCGGAGGCCCGGGGTGTTGGGACTGGAGACGTTGACGACCAGGATATCGGCGTAGGGCGCCAGTCGGCGGACGCAGCATGCGCAATCCCGCGCCACAGCCTCCACATCTCGCTCAGGCGTATCTTTATTCTTCGCGACCTGAACCGCGAGCAGTCTCCCCGGACTCAAGGACCCGCACGGCACCCCTGCTTCTCCGCTCAACACCTCAGCCTCGGAAAGACCGTGATCGCGCGCGTACAACCTGACCCGCGTACGCAGCCGCGCCGCCATAGCATCTGCCCCGTGCGAGTTGAGCCCATAGCGATTGATCAGCCCGTCCAGACCAGGAATACGGAACATGCGAGGTGATGGGTTCCCCGGCTGGGCCATAGGCGTACATCCTCCGACTTCGACGATAGACGCACCGAGCGCGAACAATGCGTCAGGAATCTCGGCGTGTTTGTCTAGCCCTGCGCTGATGCCGATCGGGTTCGATATGGCCTGGTCGAAGACATGGACGGCGAGGTCGTTCGAGAACTCTTTGCGCTCGCGCTCGCGCGGGTGTAGGCCCAGGCTGTACAGTGTCTGGAGCGACGACACGGCTGCAGTGTGGCCCGCCTCGGCATCGGGGTAGAGCAGCCGCACCAATCGTGGGACAACATATTGGTGGAACGAGGCGCGGGTATCGCTGGTGTAGAGGTAGGTTACGTAGCTGGACAGCGTAATGAGTGCAGTGTACACAAAGACCTTGAGTCGGGGAAAGAACGGCAGCCTGTACGACGATGCTGACGAGACGGCACTACCAGACACCAATCGGATTCCGAGGTGCTGGCGGACCAGGGGTGAGGGTTTTGGCGGGGCTCGTCGAGGCGGGAGCAGGCCGACATGATGATGAGTCCGGCCCTGGAGGAGTCCCCGTGCTGTCATGCGCGGTATCGACGTCATGGCTGGTGCCTGTTGCCTGCTATCTAGGGGGGTGAGAGAGAGAGCAAGCACCTCGATGCCGCGAGGGCGAGGTTTTTGGCTTTGGCGAGCGAGCGAGTGAGATGTTGGTTGAGCTACCAGTGATTACCTGTTTGTTGCTGGTTGTTGTTTGTTGTACAGCTCCGCTATTTACTTGCATTTACATCGACTTGCTCTGCGTGACTTTCCTTGTGCATCGTGAAATTGGCGGTACCGGTGCGGGGGGTCTTATGGTAGTAGAGAGTACAGTATTGCTCACCACAAATTTGGCGCTGGGCGAGGTTCTGCATACATGCTATCCAAGTCTTTCGCTGTGGTCGAATAGGGCCGTGCGTCGGGGTCTTTTGCAACACTGTGTTCGTCTGGGAAACAAACGTATGCTGCACTTTTGCCTTTCATAAACTCCTTGATATCGGAATCCAGGGATTGAGCATCAAAAGAGAGAGAGAGAGAGAGAGAGAGAGAGAGAGAGAGAGAGAGAGAGAGAGAGAGAGAGAGAGAGAGAGAGAGAGAGA